>JANAVB010041419.1:17510355-17792855 GCA_029216955.1 Iris pallida | reverse complement strand
GTAGGACATGGGTGGTTCGAAAACTCTTCTTAGTTTGGGCTTGGTACTTGGTAGGAGACTCACGTTCACGTTGCTCCTTATATAGAGGAGAGGAAAGCTTCTTCGTGTCGCACAGAGCTACGGTGGGACGGAATCATATTCTTGCTTTGTTAAAGTTACTCCATTATTATGGGTTTTTTTCTTTCCTTTTTTCTTTATTAATTCTCCTAAAATTGTGGTTCGCACAAGTAGCTTCGCGTGGTATCTACTTTTTATTGCGTACAACCAAAATAGATACCTCGCGCGAGAAATGCTTTCAAGATGCGGCAATGCGAATGAATGCGCCACACTCTGCTGCGTTCACATTGGGTAGGGGTGAGCAACTGTTCAAATCGTATCTAACATATAAAAACTGAAATGATTCTAATTGTATTTTTTTAAAAAAATCGAAAATAGAAACGTTTTCATAAAAATTGAACAAAATCGAACTAAATCGGTTCGGTCTCATGGACCAATGTGTCGGATCTTCACGTTTTAGCAAATGAGCCAATTTAAACAACAAGACAAAAAAATGGCATTGTTGTATTTATGAATTATTATAATTCCAAAGAGGAAAAATCAAACCGATATTCAAATTTTCGGTTTTCGATTTTCAGTTCGGTTCGATTACTCGGACCAAGATCAGAAAATCGAACTGATGTTTTAAATTTTCAAATCTCCAAACAGAAAATCAAACCTATATCCTAAAATCAAACATGTATTTCATATTTCGATTCGGTTTTCGATTTACGCTTTGCAGCTGTTATATGCTCATCCTTAATTAGGGGTGAGCATATTCAGTTTTGAAAAAAAAAGTTGAACCCAACTAAAACGAATATGAAATGCTTTCAAGATGCATAATGATAACGTGCCACACTATATATGTTGTGTTCGCATTACGGGGGAGATTATTCAAATTTGGACCAAAAATTGAACTTAACCGAACAAAATAAGATATTCGATTCGGTTTGCGAAAATTAGGTTCCGTTTCGATTTTAAAAATACTAAAAAAATTATTCGATTTCGGTACAAAATCGAAAACCGAATAAGACTTATGCAATTATATAAATATCCTCAATTTATGCATATTTTGTAATTAGAGATGTGTATATTTTGAAAACAACAATTATGTATATATATTTTATAGTCCAACTTTGATAATTTAACAATTGGTCCAACTTTGAACGCAACTTTGAAATATTGTGTTTAAAAACTATAGTTTATCCATGATTTCAACTTTGGACCCGACCCATTAAAAAAAAATTTCACCCTAATAAACAAAATTTGTTATTCGTTTCGGTTTCGATTTTGGCTAATTTCGGTTCGATTTCAATTTTGGATTTTTAGAATTTCGGTTTATTCAGTTTTGGCTATTTCAGTTCGGTCGAAATCGATAAACCGAACGCTCACTCCTATTCACATGATCAAAAAGTAGGCAAATGCTACAAAAATTACTAGGGGTTCAAAAATTTTTGTAGTTCTTACTATTTTATGACTGTTAAAATTCTAACAATCGTGATTTTATGTTTGTTAAAATTTTGACAGTTGTCACTCCCCGTTCCCGGAATACGTAATTTTTACTTTTTTCTGTATATGGTATCTGGCACCTATATCTTGATTGCATGTATCATGTATTATAACTGGTCATGGCATGGAACAATATCTCATCGCGGATTAGTGTGCCACCCCTTGTCCTTGTCTGGTTGTAAGCGTAGCTCACTGCTTCGATGATAAATTTTTGGACCGTATTGTGATTTTATTTATTTAATTAATTTAATTAGTTGTATCATGTATTATTTAACATGTCATTAGTCATATGGTTAGGTCATGTTAAGAATAGGGTTTTTATGAGTCAACCCAACCCTACTATATATATTATCTTTATTTTCTCTCTCCTCATAACATTTCATTCATTTCCCTCAACCACCACCATTAGGCAAGTACAACTTGCTCAAAAGTGAAGATTTGTGTACTTTTATTCTTGATCTTTTTTTGATTATTATTAGTCAAAAATGTTTGTCTCCTCATTCTCTCCAAGTTTAGTTCTTGGTATTTTTGATTTTAATGTCTATCTTTGAGTAGATCTAAGTTTTTAAAACTAAGGTTTTATGGATTTTTGTGGTTTTTATCTATCAAACTTGCTTATTTAGAAAACTACTTGTTCCATGTTGTAGAAAATTTAATTTCATTCAGTTTAGACCTTTATTTTGCCCAATTCCGAGTCCTATAGCCCAAGTTATGGACATTGAAAGTTTCTAAAACTCTATGACCAAAAGCTTGCTGGTAGGGACGACACCTCGCGCATCTTGCACCACGCGCACCTTATACCTCGCGCACACCTCGCGCACCTTGCACCTCGCGTGCGCCTTTTGGCTCGCGCACCTTGCACCTCGCGCTTGCCTTTTGGCTCGCGCAACTTGCACCTCGTGCACCTTGCCCCTCGTGCACACCTCGCGCACCTTATACCTCGTGCACACCTCACGCACCTTTTCTCTCGCGTACACCTCATACACCTTGCACCTCGCGCACACCTTGTGCCTTGCACCTCGCGCACACCTTGTGCCTTGTACCTCGTGTGCGCCTTGTACCTTGCGCCATGTGCCTTTTGTCCGTGCGTCGTTTGTGTCACTTCATGACTTGCGTGCGTTTCATATCCTAAGTGCGCAGTGCCTTCTAGTTTCTCTTCCATCTTGTGGTCAACCTTCATTTTTGACCTGACTATCTATGTGTGTGCTGGTCCTATGCGTTTACCGAGGTACAATCTATGTGAGCCCTGGTGTGCTATCTCATGTGTGAAGTGTTCCTACACGATATATGTCAGTACATCCAATGCCTCCAGCACTTACATAATGAATGGTCGGTAGTAATGACGTGATTTGTGTAGCGTATTGCATTACACTAAGGAGTGATCCTTATGTATGACTCCTTGAGCCAGTATGGATCCCTTCTTGGGGTACTCGTACTATGTACGACATTTAGGAGGATGAGCATGTGACCACGACATGTGAATCTCGAGATTAACATAGGGTTAACTAGGCAACTAATCTGGTAGATGCATTGGACGGAAAGAATCTCGAGATCGTGCCATACTAGCCACCACAGGTCCCATCCTGACGTGCTGGGTTGGCCTCCACGGACATGGTTTCATCCGCTTATGGTGGATGACCATATCTGACTCCTATGTGCTATGTGTTATATGTTTTAGCGCGGTAGCCTTACGGGGGACCGGTGCATGATCAAGGTGCTACGTGTTATATATATGATGGATTGGCTAGCCCTGCTGGAACGACATAATCTGAGGATTCCTATAACAACATTGCGGGGATAATTCCGCCAAATATAGAAAGCCACAGGAATGAATGGCCGCTTGAAAAATAATTTGACTATGCCTTGTCGATTCATGTGATGAAGAACATAATAAAAATTGCGGAAGCGTACCTGAATCCATTGCTAGACTTGATGGATGTTGAAGCGATCGTCTCTTTATTGGGTTCGATCTTCCAACCCGCTACGGCCCTTAATAACAAAGATGAAATCTTTGTTCCTCTCTTTGTTGATGGGGATACAGAAAAGAATAGAGAAAACCCTCTCTTGGTGGCCGTATGAGTTGGGGACCATAACCCTAATGAATACACATATATATAGATATGTGTGTTGTGATATTTCTAATTTGGCCCCTCATCAAATTAGAATTATCTCCGGTATCTAAACATTAATTCCATGACAATTATACCCTTAAGCCAATTTTCCAAATAGACCACTTTAATTTGGCTTAATTATTTAGATAGCCCAAACACAATTAATTTTACATGTGTGGCCCCATAATTATTGAATAATTCCAACAATCTCCCACTGGGCCACATATGTAACCTTATAATTGTGTTAACCTTAGTGAGCTCATAAATCGCTATCTTAATCCTTAGGGTATATCCGGACAATCTCGTCCATTAACCATATCAACATAGGATCAAAGCGGCCTTCGTCACATATAGCGTAACTAAACCATCAATGGTCACATATACCAATATAGCTAAACGACATAGATCAATCATGGATGCGTAGCATGGAAATTACACGCAATGTGATCAATACATGTCTATTTCCAACTGGTCCTCCTTAACTTTAATGAGATCAATACTTTAACATAATGAAAACAGAATGAACTGAATTTCCATATATCTGATCAGATAAATATCCAAAATACTTTAATACATAATGTGTCCAAAACTAAATAGCACCCAAATACATAAAATACAAACTCCCACTATATTGCCATATTCTTAATTAACACCCATATGAGCAGTATGCTCATGAAAGACCCTGGGTGATAATGCTTTTGTGAGCGGATCCGCTAACATGGAGTTTTTCCTAATGTGCTATATGGACACTATAACCATTCTGAATTCTTTCCTTCACAACTAGAAACTTTATGTCAATATCCTTGACTTATACAAGTTTCTGTTATTTTTGGAATACATTACTGCTGATTTATTGTCACACCATAATTTAAGTGGTCTTTCAACACCGTACTGTAGGCGCAGCCTTGTGACAATTTTGCAACCATATTCCCTGAATAGATATCCCACAGTATGTTATAAACCTTGCTTTCATGGTGGAAGAAATTATGAGTGCATGTTTGACACTCATCCAAATATACCTCCATTAGTCAGCATAACCTGATGTGGATCTCCTGCTGTGTTGGCATCCAACAAAATCGGAGTCGGAATACCTTATGATCTCCAGAATTATCCGATCTCCTATAAAGAGCATATAATTTCTTGTTCTCTATTAATTACTTAAGTAGTTTGACTGCTACCCAATGATCCATCCATATTTGCTTAAATATCTGCCTAACATTCTAATATGTACGTAATATCCTGACGCGTACATACTTGAGCATACATTAGACTCCCTACAACTGATCATGAAGAAAAAATCTATTGTATTTTCTTAATTTTAATGCTAACCTTAGGACACTTGATTGAGACCGAATTTGTCTCCTTTAACGAGAGGTCACCTGGTTTGTATTGAATACTTTAATCAATATACAAAACCAAAAAATTATTCATACTCTCACTGAACTTGTGATACACACAATCTTCAACAGTGTTCATCTCAAAACGAAACGAGATAATCACTTGAAGTACCTTTGACGAGAAGCTTGCTTGAGTTCATAAATAAATTTTGTCAATTTGCAAAACATATTCTTTGGGTCTTTCGACACAAAGTTTTCTGGTTGCACCATATAAATTGTTTCATCAAAGTTACCATTAAGAAATGTCGTTTTAACATCCATTTGATGTAACTCAAGATCAAAATGTGCAACATGTGCTATGATTATTTTAAAAGAGTTTTTCAAAGATACCGAAGAGAAAAAACTCTTTAAAATCAATTCCAAAATTTTGAGTAAAGTCACTAGCTACAAGACGTACTTTATACCTCTCCACATGACCCTTCGAATCCTTCTTGGTTCTAAATGTCCATTTGCAATCAATGGACTTCATAACTTTTGGTAATGGGATAAGTTCTTAAACTTTATTGTCTTGCATGGACTTATACTCCTTATTTATTGTATTAATCCACTTTGAGAACTGGAACTTTCCATGGCTTGACGGAAGTGGATTAGATTATCTTTTAGTATCCACAGTCTTCCTCACGTTCCTAGAGAAATATGATAATATTATCCGAAATTATATTTCTCCTTTCTCTGGTGGACCATCTTAATATTACTGGTTCTTGAGATTGTTGAGTTTGTTCCTTAGGAATAATTACTTTATCTTGAATGGGGTGCCGCTACGTTGTCGTTGTTAAGGTATCTCAACAACGACTTATAGAGGTAATTCGACATTGTCTTATTGAGGCTCCGAATTTACATCTTGATCATGACAGGTATAGAATCATGCACATCGTCAAAAGTGATAGTAGGAATCGTAATTGATTCCTTCTCAAAGACAATGATCCTGACTTTATTTCTCCCCCAAACTCAACATCCTCAAAAATATTAAACTTCTCGTCTCAAAATTTTCTTTTGTGTGGGATCGTATAATTATTAACCCCTTGATTTGTCAGCATAGCCAATAAAGTAGTTGCTTACAATTGAACTTTGATCTGTATTTCCTTTACACATTTAATACAGACATTGAAGTCTATAAAGTCAATGGAATCCAAATCTCATCAGACACAAGCCGTTAAACTCTATTTCTAGAGATGTAACCTAATCGCTTATGTCATAATAAGGTTAAATTTTTTATTATTGTTAATTTTGTGTTTAGTACCACATGACTCCACTTGCAAGGTTTCATCAAGCTGCAATAGTTTCAACTGAATATACGTGATCATAAACCTTAAAGAAACCGTTACCAATAATATTTGGATTTAAAGATAGACTAAACTTATTATTTCCAAATGAACAATGCTAACCAGATTTGTCCATTAAGGAAACTGAAACTGAATTTCGTCTAAAAGACGGTACAATAAAAGTGTCTATCAAATTCAAATAATAATCGGTTCCAAAAAAAATGTCCTATTGCATCCACTTCTACCGATTTACCGTCACCCACATAGATGTATCTTTCACCATCAATTGACTTTCGGTAGCTCAGACAACCTTGTCTATAAACACTAATGTGGGTAGTAGCACCAGAATCTAACCACCATGTGTTTCTAGGTACTAACACTACAAGAAAATTTGCTTATAGTTACGACGAAGATCAGTCACTAATATATATTAATAGTGACTGAATTTCGTCAGAAATGATATTAGTGACGGACTAAACACATGAGTAAGAGTTAATGTCAGTCACTACTACGAGCGACACTAATACTACTAGTGACGGATGAATTCCTAAATCCGTCACTATAATTGAACATGCCACGTAGATAAGTATTTATCTTTCAATATAAAAAAGTATTTAATATTTATTACTAACTAATTAGTCAGTCACTATTGTTGGGTCATTAATAATTATTACTAACTAATAAGTCAGTCACTATTGTTTGGTCATTAATAAAATTATTACTAACTAATATGTCAGTCACTAATTTTTTGTCATTAATAATTATTACTAATAATAAATCAGTCATTATTATTTGATCATTAATAAAATTATCACTAATTAATAGGTCAGTCACTAATGTTGGGTTATTAATAAAATTATAAATTTTTTGAACCACATTCCTAATTGTTTGATATGTCATTAATAATATAGTAAATTAGTCATTATTACTTGATCCATAAGTAGAAGCTAATTTCTTTCCACCATATTCTAATGAAATCACAATTTCTTCATCCAAGATAGTATAAGTGGACTCTTACTAAAAAAATTGAAGCCAAAAATAATATATTCATCAGAATAGACAAACAACTCAAAAATAAAATATACTCCAAAACAAAGTTAAGTCTGTTATTAACAAAAAAAAAATACATTGTACATCAACACAAATTGATGTTCTAAATTTTAATGATGAAACATGATAAAGCATTCGATTTCACGTCACACCAAGTCCTTGACCACGTACTCGATTTTGCGTCTCCGGTCCCATTGCTTGGACATACGCTCTTTGTCGCAATTCCAACGTCTCATGTCACTAAAAAGATAGTCACATATTCCTACGCAAATAAAATTAAAAAATTGTAGAAACAAATAATTAAAGAATATAAAAATAGCGTAAATATGAAAGGAAAATTATGGTTAGGGTTTTAAAATTTACTTGAGCCGGTGGGATTTCTCAATGGAGCCGATGGGACTTCCTCCCTAGACAAAAAGCGATAGAAAATGGTTGAACTTCACTAACCTAGAGTGGTCGAAGAGAACTGAACTCCGCTGACCTCTCTAGATGATCACCTTTAAAACAAAACAAAAAATTATTAGAGGAGGAGATGAGCAAATAACGGAAGAGATGAGAGAATTACAAGAAGAAGAAAATCCTCATGACCTAGAGAAGGATGAGAGGAGGAGGAGAGGAAGAGAAAATTTTAGAAGAGTAAATATTTAGAGAAGGAAAGAATCATAAACCATTTATGACCAAATATTCTGTAAGGGAAAAAATGATGGCACATGTGAAAAAAAAGTAGCTTCCAATTTTTCAATCCCGCTAATTCGGGCCCAAATATTTAAAACTATTAGATTATTTTTTCTTATTAAATTTATTATTTAATATTAAACTACTTTTTTTTATTAGTGACTGATTTAAAAGTCCCTAATATTTTTCATGAAACATATTTAAAATTTTCACGTCTATCTTCTCATCTAATAATTAAATAAAGTTTAGTGACTGCATAGTCCGTCACCATTAAATATTTATTTCGTCAGAAATAATATTACTAACGTTTTCCTTAATCCGACACAATTAATCTTTTACTAGTGACTGAATATTCATTCTGTCACTGACTTTCGTCACTATAAGCAAAATTACTTGTAGTGTAAATCTAAATTAACCTTAGAACAGACCAAATTTAGAAATGTACTTTTCTTTATACGCCATGCGTGGTACTTTGTACATTTCTTTCTTATGGGTCATGCCTTATCACAAAAGAACAAACCTTAGTTTTATATTATTGTTTCTTTTGAGCTGGACCCTTAGCAGCTACTGTATTCATTTTCATTTTGCCCTTAAAGTTTATCCCATTAAACATGAAAATTAAAATCTTATTGGCAGATATTTTAACAACATTAGCTGTAAAGAGAACAAAACAACAAAAATGACATGCTCTAATTAATAACCAAAGAGTAAAATATAGTCAAACAAATTCAAATAATGGTGAACCCCATCTCAAGATACCTAGTACATCATTAATATCAAGTCTTTGGACAGTGATATTAACTGCAAGTGGTACTCTTGGTGTAGTGATCAAACGTTGACAATAAGTCATGCCAAATAATAAGCCTATCTTTGGATCGGATTATTATTCACATGTAAACCTTACAATTGTCACACATTTATCACTACAAGTATGTGTGCAATTCGGCCAAGTATTAACCTTCCTTTGGGCTGACTAATACCCGCATGAATATACACACACAAACATCCGATATCCCTCATAGGCTATCTACGCAAGAGAGGTCACTTTGGCGACATCTTGTTTCAATGAGCCTACTTAGAATATTAGACAACTACTGCGAGTCACAAAAGGTACCAAAAATTTGAATGTTGACTAAATTTTACAAAACTGAATCATGTCCAAATCCTTCTGCTTATTTAAATTAAATAAACATAAATCCTTATGTACTTGCATATTTTTAAAATTTAAATAATCAATAATCAACAGATTAGATTCCACTGAATATCATGCATCAAAAGATTATATCAAATAATCTATAAAGATTACGCCAAAAATTTATTTACTATAAGATAAACATGTGAATCTTGTGCATGATTTAAATCACGAATTAAATCAACCAACCAAAGAAACCTTCATACAGAAAACTCTTCTTTAGTTCTGTTGGTTCATTACTACATCAAAGCACCACGTGGCTGAGTTGGTCTAAAGGCGACAGATTAAGGTTCTGGTCCGAAAGGGTTATGGGCTCAAATCCTACTCCCAACTAAAAAAAATAAAATAAAAAATAAAATAAAAAATCTGCCATTAATATGGCATGGTCTAAGGCACCAGATTAAGGTTCTGGTCCGAAAGGGTATGGGTTCAAATCCCACTCCTTTTTTTTTAAATCATCTAATATGATATTTGATGTTGTTGTATACAGCAATTGATAAGGAGCGTCGACTACTATAAGCCGGCGGTGGAGCAATAGAACCTTACCCAACATTATATATATTATACTAACAAAAAAACAATTATGCTAGTTCGAACATGTAGCATGAGTGCAAATAATTGTTGAATGTGCTCAATCATGGTGCCTCTCTGAATTGAACTTGCACGTGGCTTGGAAGTATTATGCAATATCAATTTAGAAGATATCGTCACATCGGAAGCATCTAATGGATTATAGTTAAAAACATACAAATTAGCATTCTCCTTCAAATAAAACTCCAAATCAATACCAAAATAAACTCCTAACAAATCCAAAGATCAATACCAGACCCAAACAATCAAAACAGAAAACAATGATTTGATTTACTTCAAAAAAAATAGGCAGTATACATAATAAGGGATCTAAATTGGTGGATCTTGATAGATCAACCATAACCTGAAATTAAATTAGATCGAAGATCTAGGATTTCTGATTAACAATAAAAAAAAAATTGGATTCTAAACTTCGACCTCATAAATCAAACATGGGGCTCTGATACCACTTGTTAGATAATTTTATTGTGCCATGTCGATTCATGAGATGAAGAACATAATAAAAATTGCGGAAGCGTACCTGAATCCATTGCTAGACTTGATGGATGTTGAAGCGATCGTCTCTTTATTGGGTTCGATCTTCCAACCCGCTACGGCCCTTAATAACAAAGATGAAATCTTTGTTCCTCTCTTTGTTGATGGGGATACAGAAGAAAATAGAGAAAACCCTCTCTTGGTGGCCGTATGAGTTGGGGACCATAACCCTAATGAATACACATATATATAGATATGTGTGTTGTGATATTTCTAATTTGGCCCCTCATCAAATTAGAATTATCTCCGGTATCTAAACATTAATTCCATGACAATTATACCCTTAAGCCAATTTTCCAAATAGACCACTTTAATTTGGCTTAATTATTTAGATAGCCCAAACACAATTAATTTTACATGTGTGGCCCCATAATTATTGAATAATTCCAACAGGGCGTGACAACAGTTCTGGATATAAACATGACGGTCAAAATTTTGGCTGTCAAAATTTTTTAGGACTGTCCAAATTACCAAAAATATGTTGCCTCATAGTAATTCTTGTAATGTCCTTAGTATTTGCCAAAAAATTATTATTTATTCCACCAAGCATTGTGATAATATTAGTGTTTAACCAATGAAGTTTTAATTCTTACACAGTATGTGGAGTTAAAAAAAAAAACTCCACCAGAGATAATAAATGGCTGCCATGTTTTCATGATTTAACATAATATAAGAATGATTAGTGGTTAGTGAAACAAATAACAACCATTTGCAATTGTTTGTGTATCGAATGTAAAAAAAAAAAAAAAGCCAATACACAAAACATGCCAGATTCATCAAGTCGAAAAAAAAAAAAAAAAAATCTCCAAGCATTAGCGGAGGAGTTTAATTTTGCACCTTTGTTTCTAGCAAATTTTGTGCACATTGGCAAGGAAAGATCTTTATCTTAAATTTTGGGTCTTATAAATTAAGGTTCGTTAGTAAATAAGAACACTTTGAAAATAAATGATGATACAAAGACCAGCATCAACTAACAAGTATATAAAGTTGTTAACTAAAGATTTGTGTCAGGCTCCCAAAATACGTAAATCCGGTACGTCACAATGTTTAGCTAAGTAACTACAAAAAATTCTCTCTCTACTACAAAGACATAAGTAGGGGTGAGCATCGGTTCGATTCGGTTCAAATCGAACCGTATATATAAAAATCGAAATAACCGTAAATCGTATTTCTCAAAACCGAAAACTGAACCGTTTTTATAAAAACCGAATAAAACCGAACCGAATTAATTCGGTTCGGTTTTTGGTCGGTTCGGTTTCATGAACCAATGTGTCGGATCTTATTTTAAAAATATGACATTATTGTATTTATGAATTATTATATTACATAGTGTGAAAAATATTACTATATATAGATTGAGGGTAAAGAGAGAGAGCGCTCAAAGAAGTACCGACATAGAATAGGAGAAGAGATTGCTCTCTTAGGAGTTACAAAATATTAGTATATGTAGATTGAAGGTAGTCTGATAAATTACTAAATCTAAATCGGTTTCGGTTCGGTTCGGTTATCCGGATCAAGAACCGAAAACCGAACCGTTATTTTAAAATTTCAAATTTTAAAACCGAAAACCGAATAACCGAACCGTTTGTCATATTTTGGTTCGGTTCGGTTCGATTTTCGGTTTTCAACCGTTATATGCTCACCCCTAGACATAAGGTTTCATCAATGCACGCTATTCTAAGGCCCTCGTTTGGGTTGGCGGAGAGGAAAGAAAAGGAAATTAATTCTTTCTTCATTTCATTTTTTTTTTTGAAAAATTATAATTTCCACCCACTTTGCTCAAAGTTTAAAAATGTCAAAAAAAATTTGAAAAAGAAAGTGAATTCCTACACGGATGGCAGAACCACTTCACCCCTATTTACTTTTCCTTGGGAATCAGTTTCTTTTCAAAACATTTTTTTCGTCATCTAAACATAGAAAATAATAATTTTCCTTCCCTAATGTCGATGATTTCATGAACCAAATATGACCTAAATGTGATTCACAGATTGGAGAAACACACATAAATACAATTATAAAAACTATGAATGTGCATCGGTCGGATAATGCAAAGACCTGTTGTATTTTCGGACTAGTTTAACACTGATCCATTGTTTTTTTTTCCAAAGGTCCGGTCAACCCGTCCGGTCAGACCACCGAATCATCTGACTCAGTTGAATTTTGAACCAATTTGACTCTAATTTTTTACTTTTATTTTGGACTTTACATGCAATCAAAGTTAATATGTTTACTTCTGGATGAATTTTACCATGTAAACAAGTATAACTTCTAAATATTATATATGCACTTGTGTACAATGTAAAATTGTAAGTCTATATAACTAATTTGATTCGGATTAATCTATTGATTGGATCCATTTGACCATCCATCTCGGGTCCCTTTTTAAAACATTGGATTAAACTTTCGAGAAACACTAACAACTCAACTTTGAAAACCAAGACACTTCTTACACGAGTGGGGCCATGGTAATAAACCTACACAAATTCTATAAGTGAAATTAATGGATATTTAGTTCAGAAAATTTAGGCTTAATTGCTACTTGATACCCTCAACTATTATCGTTTTTCAACTTTGTACCCTAAACTTTTTTTCGTAACAACTTGATACCTCAACTATTTTATTTTTCAACTTAGTACCTAACATTTTAAAAAAACCCCAAAATGTCCTTATCCCTTCCCTCCCTCCACCCCCTCCCCCACTCCAGCCATCCCCCCCCTGCTAGCTCCGGCCGACCCCCCTCCCCCCCCCCCCCCCCCCCTCTCCTCGCTTTCGGCCAACCTCCCCCCCCCCTCCTCGCTTCCGGCCAACCTCTCCCCCCCCCCTCTTCGCTTCCGGGCCACCCCCTGCCCCGCCTCCCGCCCCGCACTCCCCTTCCCAGCCCCCCCTCCTCCCGCTACCGAGCCCTAGGGGAGAGGCGGGAGCGGGCGGACGGCCGGAGCGAGAGGGGGGGGGGAGGGGGGGGGGATGGCCTGAAGCGAGCAGGGGGTGGGGGGTGGAGGGGGGGGGGGGAGCTGCGGTCGGAGCTAGCAGAGGGGGGGCGAAGCGAGCAGGGGGGAGGGGGGTTAGGGGTAGGGGCATTTTTGTCCAAAATAATATTCGGGTATCAAGTTGTTACAAAAAAAGTTTAGGGTACAAAGTTGAAAAGCGGTAATAGTTGAGGGTATCAAATAGCAATTAAGCCGAAAATTTATTATAAAGATAATAGGTTTAAATAAAGTAGATAAAGCAAAAAAAAAGTTTGAAAAAATTTGTAAGAACGAAACATTCCGTTAGTGGTACATGCGAAAATTGAACTTGGTGGCACTAGCAGAAAGTGGGGCGGAGGATGGGTATAGTAAATTTTTTTGAGACTTCAAAGAAAACATATTACAATACTACTACTTGGTATTGAAGTATGCTCTTAACCTTCTGGTGGTTGTGGTTCGAGTTCCACGATGGATGTTGAATTTTTTAGACATTGAGTTGACTACTCCTATGTTTTACACTTATTATAAAAATCATTCCTACTTTGAAACTAATTACATGGACCACTCCTATAGTTTTTATTTTCTATAGAAACTTATAACATAATCACCTCTATATTTTATAAAATTTTCAAAAGGAGAGAAATGTTTAGTGGAATTATTTTTGCAATAGGGGCAGCCCTTATAATACTCATGAAACATAGGAGAGATTTAGTGTATTTATTTCTTCTTTTTATCAAAAAAAAAAAAAAAAATCAATGTCCACCATGGGCTCGCTTGAGAGCTTTGCACTCTACCAACTGAGGTAGACAAGCTACTTGAATCCTATCATAGTAACCTAACTCTCCTCCAAAGTCTCATATACCCCCTGCCCCCGCCATAAACCCCCCCCCCCCCCCCCCCCCCCCCCCACACACACACACACATAGGCACCCCCTGTTGGATTTCCGCCAGTGTCAATAAAAAAAATTAGACAATATTCAATTTTCGTTGGTGCCACTGGCAGAACGTTCCATTCTTCTAAATATTTTTAAAATTCTTTCGTTTTGTCAAATTTATTTAAATATATTATCGTTATAAATTTTTTTTCTGTATTTAGTTTTAGGGTCTCACATATACATGGATATTAGAGTTTGAATCTCAAAATTGATAGATATTAGAGTTTGGATCTTGAAATAAATGTTCATGTAGGCTTCGAGATCTAAATTCTAACATCAATCAATTTCGAACACAAAATCTAATATTCATATATATATGTTCGACCCTAAAACTAAATAAATTCTCCAATTTCAAGTATTATTATTATCACATTTATGAGTTGAGGAATAGGCTGAATTATAGAAAGGCAAAGCCTACCAAGTAACAATATTAAAAGCACAGAGAAGAAGAAGAAGAAGAAGAGAGCTATTATTAGTAATAAAAGAAGAAGAAGAAGAAGAAGAAGAAGAAGAGGAAGAAGAAGAAGAAAAATTGCTTCTTTTCTGCCATTGGCAATCTTCTCACCCCTACTGAGAGCAAACCCACTTGGAATCTGAGGTTAGAAACACTTCTGTCTGTTCTGATCTGATAAATTTGTGATTTTTTTGGAAATGTTTCTTGTTGTATATAGTAAAGTTTGTAGCTTTATGGCATCAGATTGGCTATGGCAGCTGGAAAATGGTCAGATTGTTGGTGGGTTTTGGTTGAATTGCAAGAATTGTATATTTCAATTGCAAAGTTGGTCATTTGGGCACTTCTGTTCCTAAAGTTTGCAACTTTTATGGCATTGGAGTGGGTTTGGTAGCTAAATATTGGTCAGATTGTTGATGGGTTTTGGTTTATATATATATATATATATATATATATATATATATATATATATATATATATTGTAAGAAATGTATGTTTGGATTGTAAAGTTGGTAATCTGCTTTGACCTAACGTTAACGTGTGATTTTCTTGGGAAATATTTGATTTATGTAGAGTTGGTGCCCATTAGTTAGAGCATCATTAGTAGTTGGGACTCTCCAATGCAATTTGGAGCCCAAAATTTCAAAAAAAAGGTAAATGTAGAATGGGTTGGGTTTGTATGAGAATAGTAGGAAATGATAAAGTGAGCTCCGGTCCCAAAAATTGTGTGGTCAAAAATTAATGTAGGAAAAAAATAATATAAAGTTTAGAATCTAGAAAGTTGGGCTCCAAATTGGAACTTACTATTCTACAAAACGAGTTTCTACAATCTAGAATCTAGAAATTGGGAGGCCCAACCCTTAGCACCCATGGATGGGTTGGGACCGAAATTGTAGAAATTGGGACTAGGGATGAGACTTATTATTCTACAAAATGAGCTCCTACATTCTAAATCTAGAATCTAGAAAATGGGATGGGCCTTACTAATGATGCTCTTAGTCCTAGTATTCTAAGAAAAAATTGTTTGCTTGTGTTGAGGTGTGCACATGAGGTGTGGTGGGGCACAAATGTGTGCCACGTGGGAGTATTTTCCTAGAAGAAAAAAAGATTAATTCCAACAAGGATGAAAGTTGATTTTTGTCGTTCGGACTCGGACTCCAGGATGCCTCGTGCATGCACGGGCGTGTGTTCGGGGGTAGGTGTGGACTGGCACCCGACTATGCTGATTGTGGGATGATCTAAAATATCAAACTCTATTTTAGAGTATTGGTATTTTAGTCCCACATCGAATAGGAGAAATGGTAAAATCTCACTCCACTCTATAAATAGAGCCCCCTGGCCTCATTTCTAAGATGCATCGAAAGAAGAGAGTTAAGCGAGTCCGTGAAGTCCAGGGAGTCCGTTCAAGTCACAAAAAATTGACTAACGAGCGTTCCAAAAGTTCTTTGAGAACTTGCTAATTCCTGGAAGTTGATCGTATAAAGGCGAATCTTGCTTTAAGCAACGGTGATCTGTATCACCCCAGCAAAGCTGTCTTTCTTTTTCTTCTTTCCTTCTCTTTTTCACTTGTAACACGTTCTATCCTATTTAAGAGGAAGAACGAGATCTTTTTTGCCTTTAGTGGGCTGAGATCTTCTCTGATCTAATCAAAGACCTTTGTGGGCTTTCGCGCTGCTGCTACGAAATTCACTTGTGTCTTCCTCGAAGTATTACATTGGATTTCGTCTCTGAATCCTCCGTGTCACTACCACATTTCTAGTTTGAGGGTATTTTTGTCATTTTTGAATTATTTAAATTTAATATATTTTATTAGGAATTTAAAATGATTTATTTGAATGGTGTGATTTAAATACTAGTTTATTTATTGCTATGTGGTTTTGGTTAGCCTAACCTAGATTGGACCTAACCTAGATTAGTCATAGCTAGCCTAGTTAGCCACATTGAGTTTAGTTAGTAATGAATAGTGGTTTGAGTCATTTTTAGCTAAGTGGGTGGTTTGCAACTTAACTGGGAAAGAGCCCTAGATTTTAGGACACTCATTAGCCTTGATTCATTGCTAGCCCTTAGATGCAACCTAAAAACCCTAACCCTAGCTAAAGTGGCCAGCCAAGACCCCCCCTTGCCTATATAATATCTCTTTAGAAATTAGTGCCTATTTCCATTATTCTATCATTTTTCCCTAAGAACAAGGTGAGCCTACACTTCTTTTCTCCATAGATTAATCAATAGAGCTCTATTTTTATTGGGATTTCTTCCATAGTGTTCTAATCAATGTTCTCTTGCTGATTGTGGAGTCACATCTCAGATTTGAATCAATTTGGAGAAGTTGGGTGGCTTTTGGAGATCCCCTTTTGAAGAAGTTTTGTGTTGAAGAACACACATAGGTATATTTCTATTCCACCATTAAAATTAGGGTTTCCTTGCATAAATACCAAGCCCTAGGTGTCCTTGTGCTGTAGGAATAGGGTTTGCTCGATTTCGTGTCATGTACGTGTCCGTATCGGACACGTATCAGTGAACAGCGTAGGTGTTCGACGAAATGCCACAAAGCGCATTTCGATCGAGATTTCGATTTGTGTTTGAATGAAAATTCGTGTCTTGGTGTCGCTTACGGGTTTCTAAGTGACTGAGGTGATTTTCTGTCGATTTGGTGTCGTGTCGACCCCTTGGACACGCCCGCGCGCGTGCGAGCTGCACTGCCCTGCTGCTCGGGGGTTCGTGCGAGCTATCCAAGGCACGTGGGCATGTGTCCTTTGACACGGAGCTCGGGGCAGTGTCTGACACGACACTCCCCAAGTCTCGTGTCACTTGGTTTCGTGTCGAATCAGTTAGGACTCGTGCACTGGTCGTACGATCTGTGACAGCCCAGTGCATTGGGTTCATGTGATGTTTGGACAAATTGTGTCACGTTTATGGACACAATTTTGAGTGTGTGACACGTGTACATAATACTTGTTAATTACCAACCTAATGTTCTTCATGAATTGCTAAATTGAATTGGGAAATCAAATATGGATTGGGGAATTTCAGTCGACTGATACTCAGTATCATTGACTGTGCACTGTTCTTTATTCCCTTCTATTTTAATGATTTATATCATGTGTTTTAGCTATGTTTTAAATGTCTGAACAATTGATAACATGTTAGGGTGCATTTTATGTTAAGATTGATGAAGGAGGATGTGATTTTCAAGAGAAGAGAGTATTCGACTGATACACTATTGTATCAGTGTAAAATATCACTGTTCTTCATTCCCTTTTTATGTTAATGATTTATATCATGTGTTTTAGTTATGTTTAATTTGCTGTACAACAAATAACATGTTTAGGATGTAGGGAATCATTTTTGGAAGAATTGTTGAAGGGATTTTTGAATGTGGAAAATTGTTGATGACTGAAAGATGGGATTTGAACCTGTGAGATGTTAGAAATACTGAGACACTGTCACACACAGGTCCTCTTATTACCTGTCAATGTATTCCCTGTTTGGTTAAACCTGGGAACTGATTTCCTTTCCCATTTTCAAACTGAATTGGGTTCCTTCTATTTAACTGTTGCTGATTTCCTTCACTGTACAGTCCCTGTCTTGGGTTCCTGAGACACACACAGAGGTTCCTCTCTTAGTACTGTTGACACACATTGCTTGCCTGTGCACATGTTGACTGATAACACACTGGTGACCCACACATACAGCTCACATATTTTCTACACACACATGTTCCTGTGATACACACAATTTCATGCATTCTTCACTGTTTTCAGGATCACAGACACACACACACTGTCTATAGACCTGAAAGCTCACTGTCTTGATTCCAAATCTAATTTCCAGTTTCCTGCTAACACACAAACCTGTGGCATATACACACACACAGGGACTTGGGTTCCTTATCAATCATGTTCACATACACAGGTTCCTGTTTAACCCTACACTGTTTCATTGGGCACTGGCACATGCTTCCTAATTCCCAGATTATTACACAGGTTTACACTCTAACACACACTCTATATTCTATTGACACTCACACACACACAAATGTTTATCCACACACACATACACAAGTTCACATATCCTCTAACACACCCTCTAACACATATTTTCCTGTCACTTATTGCCTACTCTCACCCACACACTTTTGTTCATGAAACACACACACATCTCATAGTTTTCCCCCTCTCTATGTATACATATTTATATATATGTTTGTATGTATGTCTATAAGTGTAAACCTAAAGGCCTAATCTAATGTAATGTGTGAATGGTAGAGTTGGATTATGGGAATTCTATGTGTAATAGCTAATGTGCTATGCATATCTTATTTGTATATATATATATATATATATATATATATATATATATATATATATATATATATATATATATATATATATATATATGAATATATATATATATTTTTTTATATATGAATATATATATATATATATATATATATATATATATATATATATATATATATAAATATATATATATATATATATTCATATATATATATATATATATATATATATATATATATATATAAAAATATATATATATATATATACATATAGAATATTCTATATGTGGTATTGGCCTATGGTGTGTCTGTTAGACTAGTGAGAGCTTAGTTAGGCTTGTTTAGTCTTGATTAGGCCTAGAATAGACTAGTTAGACTAGTTTAGACTTGTTAGACCTAGTTTGACCATAGTTGACCTAGTTTGACTTCTAGGGTTGACCAAAGTTGACCAAGAGTTGACTTTGGTCTAGATTGACCTAGAATCATGTAGAATGCATTGTAGTGCATCTTTTTACCATTCTGGACTTGTTGTGACTTGTGCTGTTCTAAATAGGAGCCAGACACCACTCCTCGAACAGTACTTTCATCTTGGACACTCAGATACCAGGCGAGTACATTCTCTGATCATTTCATATCCTGTTTAGAATTATTTTTCTGCTTTAAATTACTTTACTTGATACTGTCACGTTGGTCACACGGATTAGTACTATATGGATCCCTTCTTGAGATATTATCCCCTCAGGGAGCATCGAATACTACATGTTCTGTGCGTTTTACTTACATGGTGTATCACTATGCTTTACGGTTCATTGATCACTTGTGACATGTACTCTCATGATCACAGAGTCTTCTTTGAATCACCCATTTATGGGCATTCCCAGATCACCCATTTATGGGCTTACCATGTATCACCCCTTGTGGGCGATTACATGGAATCATAACATAACCTGGCTGGATCCTTGTGTATTGATTGGAGGTACGGGGGAGTAGAAGTAGACATGTAAATAATATCCAAGTAGTGTAGTTCCCAGAATCACTCCATAGTATAGTTCCCAGAATCTCCTATGCCATTCACATGTTTATATTGTACTCTGACTCACTAGCCACTGATAGTTCTCTATTTACAGTATATATTTCCATTACAGCTTTCTCTGTTTACATCATGTACTTCTTTCAGTTCCTGTATCTTACTTTACTGCATGATTATATATTCTAACCTGCTATGAACTGTTGAGATGTATTGTGCTCGCTCCTGTCCTGACTGGACCTGTTGAAAATATTATAGAGGACGAGAAGGAGGCCGATGTGGATACCTTTTACGGTGCTCCTTAGATGAGATGTTGGACCTGGACCAGCAGCAGGTCCCACTAGCAGTGGATGACACACCTCTAGACTAGGATGTTTTTCATTTACATTACTCTCTGGATGATTGTATATATTTGATCTTGGGATATGTATTTATCTTAGACACTTATACTCTCTGTTTGTACTTGGGGATTTCCTTTTATTTCAGCAGTATTTATCTATGTATCTTTCTATCTTATCTTCCTGCCTTAGTTGTGATTGATTTTACTTTCTGCTATGTCACCCCCATTCGGGGAGTATAAACTGTTTAGTATTATATTGTTAGATGTTGTGACCTAGGACAGCGTTCTACCGCCGACACTGCGGCGTAGGCTGGACGTACCCACTTCTCGTGCCCTTACTCTAGGGTGCGGGTCGTGACACTCCGGGATCTCAGTTGTGCACCTTCTTCGAAGTGTTGCCAAAATTCGTTCTTCCATCTAAGATCTGTTTCGGAAACAACAATCTCAAAGCAAGATTAGATCTAATGGAGAACAACCGTGCAAACCTTCTCGACACAAGTTTTAACAAACTTGAGAAGTTTGACGAGGAGCATTACAACTTCTGGAAGAGAAATGTCAGCCTAAATCTTCGACTCGTGAGCGTCGACTACGTGTTGACAGATCCCGAGCCTTTAATTTTAGAAGGTAAAAATGCTCGAAGGATCGCTGCAAGGCGGATGACGGCATGCTGTTGGTCGACGTCTTCGTCTTCGGGGGTATTGTCGCCAAGCTTCCACCTGGGTGGAGCAAGTTCATCGCGGACATGCACCAAAAGAAGATGAAGGTGGATCTTAAATGCCTCTTGCACTTGATTCATGTTGAAGATGAGCTAAGGACTCTCACCAGCTGAAGGTGAAGTCAGCTCAATTCAAGCCAAAGCCTAAGGACGATGGGGTTTGCTTTAACTGTGGCAAGAAGGGACACTTCAAGAAATATTGCAGGGCCAAGCCCAAACCAAAATAGCAGGTATGGTTAAACTTGGTTGGTTTGATTACTTAACTTGGTTGCTATTGTTGCACAGGTTGAGTTATCTAGCGTGGTAGCTGACTAGTAGTCGGGCACTAGTGCATCTACCACATGTGCTCTCGAATGAGCTATTCACCAAGGACGAGCCTTGTTATGACAAAAGTTTCGATGGTGAATGCATATCTAGCAGAAGATCTGAAGATTGAGGCAGTGGTTATGGACCACCGGCAAGGACACTGGAATGTATATTGCACGTACCCAAGATTTCTGAATATTTGATCTCAGGAAGTCTGTTGTCTGATACAGACTTGAAGATGGACATTCGTACTAGCCAGATGGTGTTTTCTTGGCGAGGAACTTGCTTCGAGAAGATGTTCGATACTGAAGGGATGTTCGAACTTCTGCTAATGACGATGAAGTTACTTTATTGAATGGACTGAGAGTTGTTCTATGATAGAAGCAGACTCAAGATGCCCTTATCTCCAGAATATGGGGGTAAGGAGGTGGAGGGTCTATGCAGAGACAAGACTGTCAGGAAGCTGCTCAGACGATTGAACTAAAGTATGGATCTTCTGGAGTTAATACACTCAGATATCTGTAACTTTTATCAATTCTTCACAGAGGCCGGTTCGAAGTGTTTCTCGAAGTGCACGTTCGCATATCTTCTCAAGTCGAAGGATGTAGCATTCGAGAAGTTCAGGGACTTCAGGACTGAAGCTGAACATTAAGCCGGTCTACAACTACTCAGAAGTAATCAAGGTAGAGAGTATCGTTTTTTGGATTCGCATCGTTCTGTTATGAACATCGAATTGGCTATGAAACAATTGCTCTGTATATACACTCAGGATTGATCAAGGCGGAGAGTATCGTTTTTTATATTCGTATCGTTCTGTTATGAACATGGAATTGACTATGAAAAGACTGCTCCATAGTATCTATAATCCATGGAGTGTCAGAAAGAAAGATCAGGACGCCGTTAAAGATGATGATATCTATACTGCAGATATTCTAATATGCTTCTGGGGATAGATTGCATGTACGGCTACGTTTATTGCTGAATAAAGTACTGTTCGTATATCTGACTATGATTTTCATCAGCACTAGTTCAAGGTTAGACCTAACTTGAATATCATTCAAGTGGGGGTGTAACACCCAGTTTTCTGAAATTGGGATATTTTGAAAATTTATTATTTTTTATTATTAAATAATGGTGATTTAGTCATGTTATGAATTTTGGTGATTTTTAGATAGTTTAAAACTATTTTCTAAGTCACGACTTATGACTTTGTGATTTTACTAGTATAACCCTAGTGTAAACCCTAGAGATTTCATAACCTAGAGACTAACCATGACCATGTAAGCCTAACCATGTGATTAGGATATCAAATTACCACTTTTTAGTCAAAAGGGTATTTTGGTAATTTATTAGAATTTATTTGAAATTATTTGGATTTATGTGATTTATTATTATCTAATTAGTTGTTAAGTGTCATGTTAGCTCCTAACCTAGTTTAGCACTAATCTAGAGGTTAGCAACTAACCTAGAAGACTAATGTTAGATGTTAGTTTTATGTTAGAAATATCTAGGTTTGATAAATATCTAGATATGTTACTTTTTAGATATTTTAGAAACCTAAATATCTATCTACCTAGTCAAAGCCTTAGGAACTAAGTTAGCAAGGTGGAAAGGAACCCTAAATATCTACCCTACCCTCCCCCCCATGGCAGCCAACCCATACCCCCTTCCATATAAACACACCCCCTTCATTCAAGCCTCTTTTCATATACCCTAAAAACCTAGTTTTCCCTACAACTTTACACCCTCACCATTTAACCAATTTAGCTCCAAATTGAGCCTAGTTTCTTGCATTGGAACCCCCTACACTAGAGGATACCCATTTGTGGATTGCTAGCAAGAAATTGTGGAGCTTTGGACATTGGGAGTTGAAGGAGGTTTTCATTCAAATAGGCCTATTATTGAGGATTTTGCACTCATAGGTAAATACCCTCAAACCTAGCTAATATTGTGTTTTCTCTTCATAATTGCATGCATATAGGTATACCCTAGCTATGGGTCAAGTTTTGTAGGAAATAGGTTTGGTTTGGTGTCTGTATCGGACACGTATCTGTGTGTTTAATTAAGTGTTTGGTGAAATGCCACTTAGGTTTTAATGTTGTGTTTTTGTGAAACAAAATACATTTTTGGGTAGCCCTAGACTTGTAGGTCACAACCCTAGTGGACTGAGCACGTTATCGTGTCGTGTCCGTGTCCAAAATGGACACAAATACGCTGTGCACACACAGTACACTGTCCCCTGCTACCCGACACTGTTTTCTCCACGAATTGGACACGTGGACACGTGCCACTTGGAACAGAGGTGGGGGCACCCTCTGACAAGCCCCTCCTTGAGTTTGAGACACTCTCGTGTCGTATCGGACACGTAATCACACGCGCACTGGTTTAGTCTACACTGCACACAGTGTTAAAACACGCACTGACACGGCCTTCGTGTCGTGTCTAGACACGACGTGGACACAAAGTGTCAGGCCTAAACCCTAGCCCTAGACCTAGGCTATACCCTGACACAAGCACGACACATATCCGTGCGTGTGTCGTGTCCACGAGGCTCTGTTCTCGCTGCATGAGACCGTGCCACGCGCGCGTTCAGTCCCCTGCTGTTCGGGGCTCACGCAGGACACGACACGACACGTGGAGGGGTGACACTTGGTGGACCCGAGGGGGCAATGTCTGCGAACATGCCCCCCAAGTTTCGTGTCTTCTAGTGTAGTATAGGACACGAATTCGTGTGTGCATCGAATTTGCACTGACAGCACACGTGAAAATTGGGCTCTGATATGGGCTCGGACACGACACTGTACGACACTTGGACACTGTGCAGGCTACCTAATAGCTAGACCAACCCTAGACGAACCTAGGGACACGAGCACGACACCTCGCGTGCCCTGTGTCGTGAGCATGAGACACGTGAACACGTGCACGATACAGTGCAAATTCCAGTGCACTGTGTTACCCGATTTGGTTTTTGATCACTTGGACACTTCGAATCGTGTCATGGTGTCGTGTCAGACACTTAGGACACTAGAGGACACCTAGGGCTAGTGTTACCAACCTTGGGTTTCGAGCCTTAGCTCGGTTTGGGTCGGGTATTGGGTTTACCTACTTTTCTATGAACAGTGTTTCCTGGGTTAAAAATTCAGTATTTATTTTTGAGATTCAAATTGATTTGTATGTATATATATACGTATATTTGTGTGTATATATATTGTATATGTATGTATATATGTATATGAGTGTGTGGGTATATGTGTATGGGTATGTGAGTGTATAAATGTATATTTCTGAGATTTAACCCCCCCCCTTTTTCACAGTACACACACACACACATGTTCACACACATGACACCCTCTCATTCCACTCTCTCTCTATATATATATGTCATGTATATATATATGTTATATTATATATAATTATATATTGGTATATATAGTTGAGTGTATATATGGGTTTATATATATATATATATATATATATATATATATATATATATATATATATATATATATATATGTATTATGTATATATATTTGGTTATCTATATATAGTTGGTATATATATGATGAGAGTATATATATATGTTATATACAATGGGATATATATATATTATGTATATATGTGGGTACTATATATATATATATATATGGGTATTATATAGTTGGATATATATGTAGGTTATATATAGGTGAGACTATATGGTATTAGAGATATATTGTATATATATAATGGCTATATATATTGTATACATATGGTAGTGTCCTAGTTACACTAGCCTATGGTTAGTGAGTTTGGAATTGACCAATAGGCTTAGTAGACCTAGGTTGACTAGATAGTTGACCCTTGTTGACCATTGTTGACCAAAGTCAACTATAGGTCAACCATGACCAAATTGACCTAGAAATGACTTGGATGAACATAGAAGGACTACTTGACTAGTCTATGTTTAACCAAAACCTTAGTTAGTCTAAGATTGACCTAGACTTTAACCTAGTTTGACCATTGTTGACTAAACCCTAGATAACTTGACTAGTTTGGCTAGAATGTTTGACCAAGAGTTGACTTTAACCTAGATTAGACTTATTTAACCTTGTTTGACCTTGTATGACTTAGTTTAACTTTTTGTGACCTAGTATGACTTAGTTTGACTGAAGAGTTGACCAAGTTTGACTTTGACCTAGATTGGACTAGAATTCATATAGATTGCATTGTAGATTTCATTTACCTTCATATTAGACATGTCATAACTGTATTGCTCTATTTTAGGACATTGTGACCCTGGTCCAGACATCTGATATTACACTACTCTTTTCAGAGTATCAGGCGAGTACATTCTCTGATAGTTCTCTCATTTATTTGTCAATTTCTGTATTTCAGTTCTAGTTAGTTCTATGTGATTCTCTGTATCGACACGTATGGATATTTTTGGATTCATGTATCGACACATACCTTACTTGTTGGCCTCTATTACTGGAGTCATTAGAATCATTCCGGAATCATTTCTGGAATCATCATGTATTGGCCGGACTCATCTCGATTCTTTTGTCGATTTTGGATTCACTTGCTGGGCGGAGAAATATTGAGTAAGACATGTAGACATACCCTAAATCCGGAATCTCCCACTGGAATCTACCGGAAGCATAGCCATCTCTTGCCCGATCAGTGAGAGATGTGCCTGATACCTACAGCCGTTTACATGTCGACCTCGGTATTTTAAAACACACTGTTAGATCATAGTTGGACTCACCCTGGATTCATTGATCACTGTTGGACTCATCTTGTACCGAAAATCATCTGGTATCGGATTATATGGACTGGACTCACACTAGGATTACATTAGACTTATATCGTACTGTCTGGACTCATACATGTTATTCTAGTTCAGTTAGCTTTTATTACAGTCTTCATTGCCGTGATTCTTCTCTTGTTTTAGTTACCTTTCTTTTCTTGTATCTTACTGTTTCTTTATGCCATCATTACCTGTATAAAACTGCCATGCTCATCAATAAAACTGTCTATAACTGCTTTATAGTTCTTTGTCATTTACTTGGATTTTTTAGATGAGTTGTACTCGTTCCTGTCCTGATTGGACCTGTTGAAAATATTACAGATGATAATCCTGAGGACACATGCCCTACTTACCATGGACCTGGCGAGGGATTAGCTACCTTTGGTCCCGACTCTCAGGAGTGATTCAGGAGATTAGCTAGTAGACTACTTTAGCTTTCATGTTTTGACTTGTTGTATTAAAGTTAAGTTATTGAGTTTGTATTAAGTTGGTTTGAGACATTGTTGTATTATTTTAGTAGTTAGTTGTTGTTGTCTTTATTTCCTTAGGTATAACTTCTGTGTTATCTTATCGTGTTTGAGACTGTGATTGAGTATATCCTATCCTTTACTTGTCCTCCATTCAGAGCTGATATCTGGACAAGTACTTTATATTCACTGCATGAGATTAGTTAGCAACCTAGGACAGCTTACTACCGCCGACACTGCGGCGTAGGCTGGACGTACCCACTTCTCGTGCCCCTATACAGGGTGCGGGTCGTGACAGGGGGTGTCTGGTGTACGTGAAGCTTTCGGATATCAAGATTCAGAAGTCAGGGACGAAGACCATGAAGATAGTATTTCTGGAATTAGCTGTTGTAAGCTATGCTTGGAGATCACTTGATATTGTATCAATCATATCATTGAGTCTCGCGAGGCAGAATTCTTTGAAGAGAAAATTGCTAGGTACAATAACATTATTCTCGCGGATGTTCCGGAGAATATTGTTGGTACTGAAGGAGCAAGTACTTTCAAAGAACTAGAAGTCTAGAAGGTGGTTGTCATTGATGATAACACTTGAACCAGTATTCGCTAAGCAGTAAGCAAAGCGAGTGAGAAGGCCGAAAGATTTCGGAGATAAACTTTATCATCCATCACGTGGAGGCTGATGAGGTGATGAAGCCCAAAGATGCGATCTTCTAGAGGAAAGAGTCAATGATAAGATTGACTCTGTAACATCTAATTATAAGTGGATGTTAGTTAATTTGCCTTAAGGAGCTAAACCTACTGAATCTTCAAGAAGAAAAAGATGAAAGCCGAAGGAACTGAAGATGAGTTCAAGGCTAGAGGGTTTGCTCAAGAACAGGAGATTGATGAGGTTGACGCATATGCTCTACTTGCTAAGATGTCAACTATCAGGATGACGATGGCTGTGGCTGCTATTCATAAGTTGTTCTATTATCAGATGGATGTCTAGACAGTATTTTTGGATGGAGAAATGACAGAAGAGATTCATATACAACAATCAGATAGATTTGTCGTTCAGGGTATTGAAGACAATGTCTGCAAGTTGATAAATTCTTTGTACAATTTGAAGTACACTCCCAAGCTGTGGCTCGAGAAATTTGACCAGGTTATTAGGTCAAAAGGCTACAGGGTCAGTGAGACTGTTAAAGTATGTTTACACGAAGTTCACTGATGAGAAAGGAGTCATCGTTTGTCTCTATGTAGACGACATAATGATGTGTCACTAGAACAAAGATGTTCCTGACGTCCAGATTCAGTATGAAGGACATAAGAGATGCGGATGTCATCCTGGGGATTTAAATAATCCACACGAAAGTGGAGCTTGCCCTATCACTAGCTCACTACGTAGAAAGTTACGCACATGCTAAGGATATCAGGATCTTTCAGGGATCGAAACTCCTTACAGGTGTGATCAAAAGCTGAAGCCGGATCCTGAAGATGCGTCAGACAGTTGGTGTACTCGAACATCATTTAGAGTTTGATGTAGTCTACAAGTACCACCAGGCCTGATATAGCTTTTGTTGTAGGAATGATGAGTCGATTCACGAGCAAGCCAAGTGTTAATCTTTGGAAAGCTGTGAAGAGATGAATTGGATATCTCTCATGGACTCAGAAAGATGTACTACATCGGTTACCCTGCAGGTGTAGAAGGATTCAGCAATGCCAGTCGGTGCTCAGAAGGAGAGAAAGAAGAGGTTATATCTTCTACATGGATAATGCTGCTATATCGAGGAAGTCGAAAAAGCAGATCCATTGGTAGTGGTGCTATATCGAGGAAGTCGAATAAGCAGACATTTCTCTCACTATAGAATCTGAGTTCTGTTAGCTGCTGCAGATGAAGCAGAATTGCTTCGGGTATGAAGCAGAATAGCTTCGGGAGCTCAGGAAGGATCTTTATGTGGTTGGTACGCAAATTCGGGTAATGCCAATGTATTGTGACAACCAGACACGATCTTCCTGCGGGTGGTGCGCATATTTCGACAGTGCCGATTTATTGCGACAACCAGTCGACTGCAGTGGTGGCATCAAATGACATCTTCAATGACAAGAAGAGGACTGTGTAATTAAGGAACAGGTTGGTGAATTATCTCATTAAAAGAGGAATCATTGGCGTGGTGGATGTTCAGAGCCAGGAGAATCTGGCGGATTCGTTCACCAAAGATCTCAAGTGCCAGTTGGTCGAGGACTCGGCAAGAAATATGGGCTTGAAGACGTTCTGATATTGTGTCTCTGCAATCCTACCATAAAGTTTTATGCTATTAGTTTAAAGAGAAATATACTAGGCATCTAGCTTTTGGTTCAGGGGAAGACCATTGACTGAAAGAATATCAGGTGCAGTGGACAATCCTTTGGTATACTACGAGATCACGAACCTAGAACCACTTTTAGTAGGCAGTCCTCTGGATAATGCGGGGTCACGTACCAAGAACCACTGTTTGTGGACAATCCCTTTGGATATTGCAAGGTTTCAGACCCAGAACTACTGAAAGGCAATCATTTGGGACTTTGCGGGGTTATGAACTCAGAACCACTGTTGTCTACTGTTTGTTCTTTATATAGAACAAAGTCCTGTGGGAGGATGGCTTGGAAGCCTTAATGAGTTCTCGGACATTTGGCATATCCGGCGTGCTTTACAGGAAGCATGGATAGCACAACACTACAAAGGAGCGTAGTACTCAGTGCTACAATAGAGTGACACCACATGAGGTACCTAGTGAGGGTAAAGCCTCGACTTTGAGCCAAGTCACAGCGGCGTAGCACTGCACATAGGCAAGTAGGCCTAATGCTGTAGAATGAAGAGTGGTAGGCAGTACTACAAAGAGGCTGGGTCTTATGTTACAGTGGTGTGACACCACATGAGACAGTGCCTCGGTTTTGCAAGCCATGTCACGGTGGCGTAACACCGCAAGGATGCAAAAGGCTTCATGCTGGGTAGTTTCGCACTACAGAGAGGCTGGACCTCGTGCTATAGTGGTATGACACCACATGAGGCATTGCCTCGACTTCGGACCATATCATAGCGGCGTAGCACCGCAAGGAAGCGAAATACTTCATGTCAAGACTTTTTAAAAGAACTCACCTAGAGTGTATGGATAGAAACATAGGCCGTCTTTTGAGAAAAATCTTGTAGACACCCAATGTACATACACTGAAACCAGGCTGGCACATGACCTTTAATGTGCAGCCAGAAGCACAGTTGATATCATTATGTGAGTTGGAATAATTGCAGTTATGGTGCAGAATTCAAGGCTTAGTTCATTCTTGTATCATGCTGTTATTTAACCCATGCGGGAAGGTTCAAGTCGTAGCGACATCTCTCCTAATGCATGATGGACAGTCACTGTAGGGAACGCTCAACCCATATATTGAGATATGTGGAAGATTATTGGTGTTTTTGCCTTTAGACTAGGAAAGATAGTCCTACGTCGTCTACACCAAATGATGAGTATCTCAATATAATGCATTGCTTGTGTTGAGGTGTGCACATGAGGTGTGGTGGGACACAAGTGTGTGTGTGCCACGTGGGAGTATTTTTCTAGAAGAAAAAAAGATTAATTCCAACATGGATGAAAGTTAATTTTTGTCGTTTGGACACGGACTCCAGGATGCCTCGTGCATGCACGGGCGTGTGTTCGAGGGGTAAGCGTGGACTGGCACTCAACTATGCTGATTGTAGAATGATCTAAAATATCAAACTCTATTTTAGAGTATTGATATTTTAGTCCCACATCGGATACGATAAATTGTGAAATCTCACTCCACTCTATAAATAGAACCCCATGGCCTTCTTTCTAAGATGCACCGAAAGAAGAGAGTTAAGGGAGTCCGTGAAGTCCAAGGAGTCGTTCAAGTCACAAAAAATTGACTAACGAGCGTTCCAGAAGTTCTTTGAGAACTTGCTGGTTCCTGGAAGCGGATCGTATAAAGGCGAATCTTGCTTTGAGCAATGGTGATCTGTGTCACCCCAGCAAAGTTGCTTTTTCTCTTTCTTCTTTTCTTCTCTTCTTCACTTGTAACACGTTCTATCCCATTTAAGAGAAAGAACGAGATCTTCTCTGATCTAATCAGAGACCTTTAGTGGGCTGAGATCTTCTCTGATCTAATCAGAGACCTTTGTGGGCTTTCGTCGCTGCTGCTACGAAATTCATTTGTGCCTTCCTCGAAGTGTTACATTGGATTTCGTCTCTCTGAATCCTCCGAGATCTCAGTTGTACACCTTCTTCGAAGTGTTGCCAAAATCCGTTAGTCCATCTAAGATCTGTTTCGGGAACAACAAAAATGACCTAAATTGTCATTTTTGAGTGCAATATAACGATGGGAATAATGAGTATTCATAAATTCATATTCATGTTTTGGGTGTTGGTTTCTAGTTACGGTTTGGTGTTTTGGTGCAGGCATGTATAAGAACCAGCTGCAGGAGCTTGCTCAGAGAAGCTGTTTCAACTTGCCCTCCTACGCGTGCATCCGGGAAGGCGCCGATCATGCCCCGCGGTTCAAGGCGACCGTCAATTTTAACGGCGACGTCTTCGGGAGCCCAACCTTCTGCACCACGTTGAGGCATGCGGAGCATGCTGCGGCGGAGCTAGCTCTGAACACCCTTTCGAAGAGGGGACGTTCAAGGTCGCTAGCTGCAAGAGTCCTGGTACGCTCCAGAGCATCCCGTCTCTTACAATCTCTTGTAGTTGTTGCATTTTTGTACAAGAGAATACATTTTTGCATGTGCTTGGGGAAGATAAACAAAGATTAGATGCGCATTTGAGATAATATTTTGCTAGGAGTAGGACCATCTTTATAAATATGAGTTAAGGCTAGCTACATCTTCACCTTCCACAGACCTTGTATAAGCGGGAGCCTCGTTGCACTTGTGAGCCCTTCTTTTAGGTGCTGGACTGACCATCTTTGAGGGGCATGTCTATTGATGATTTCGCTTCTAAGAGTAAATTGTGGGATAGTCTTGATTGGAGATGAAAAGCGTAAATCTCCGGTGAAATATTCACCATATGGCAGTGCTTGACGAAACAATGAATGTGCTTAGTATTCTTTTCGTGGTTCATGCACTTGATTTTTTTTTGTTGACCGATAGCTTAGATTTCGAACCTAGTTTATATTTCCATAGTACATTAGTTTTTCTTGAAGGAATATACATACTAATAGTAATTATTTTAATAAAACTAATTTAACATTTATGTAAGAACATATGTAGCATATAATTGATTAGGGTAAGAAATCATTGAAAATATAGGTAGTTACATGCTGAGAACCTGTGGCATTTTCTTGCTGATTCTACTTTTTCTACTGTGCAAACTGAGTGCTAGTATAACTTACAATGGCAAAGGATAAAGGCTTGAACTAATAATATTTCCATACTTATGTTACATGTAGTGAACAAGATTTTCAAAATCTGATTGTGTTGTTTCAACTCTTCACAGGACAAAACTGGTGTCTACAAGAATTTACTACAAGAAACAGCTCATAGAGCTGGACTCAACTTGCCTGTTTATACTACCGTTCGATCTGGACCAGGTCATACACCTACCTTCTCATGTACAGTTGAGCTTGCAGGGCTCAAAAGTGAACTTTGGTGGGGAGCCTGCCAAGAGCAAGAAGCAAGCTCAAAAGAATGCTGCATGGCTGCCTGGTCTCCATTGAAGCAATGTGAGCATACCCTTCTCTTTCTCAAAATTCTTTTCATTTTTTGGGCAGCATTAGATCATCGACTCCTGGATTTACTCAAAATACTGCGACTGAAAATGGGGCCAAGTGGTCAATAGATTTTGTTAAATAATGAGAAGCCTTACGTATTATTCACGAGACAGTAGATTTTAGTAGTTCAATCGTAATGAGAATCTTGGTGATTTATTATTCACAAAAATTCTCATTACGATTGAACTACTAGTTCTATATTTAGTTTGAGCTTAGTAGACGGAGTGAATATCTTCTGAATCGTCCTGATTCAATTTTCTCATGAAGAACCGAACATTTTCATCTTCACTCCCTAAACTTTCATAGTTGTGAATCAGGACCATGGAGAATCACTCAATAGACAGTAAAAAAACATAAAATTGCTTTGCTGGATATTTTTCCAATCATGGAGATTGTTAGCTTATCATGATACTTTTGGCTCAGTCATTGCAATATCTTAAAAACTCAAGCAAAAGCTTGACAATTTGCATTTTCACCAAGATAAGTTTGAGCAAGAAATGTTGTCACCATTTCCTTCTACCACATTATAACATACGAATTCCTTCTACAACCATTTCCTCCTTGCACCCTTGCTATCACATTTGCACACAAACTGTATGTAAGCATGGTAGATAGGAAAATTCACAATTGTAAAGACGGAAAAATTTGCTGGAAACCTCCAAATATTTTGGTTCGGAGTTTGGTATTAGTTCTTATCATCCATCTTTAAGTGAAGCCGTTAGTTTAGCGGTTATAAAAAAACCAACATACTCTTGATTCAAATACTTGAAATAATAATTAATTTAAAAAAAAATCTGTTAACTTTTAAGATTTAAAAACACACAAAAAAGTTTTTTCCTTCCCTATCCACCATGTCACGTTGCTATTAGTGTCCACAACAATGGCCAATTACTCTCTCTCTCTCTCTTAACAACGAGCCTGCTCGTACTCAGTTTGTTGAAAAGCTCATGAGCCGAGCTTGAACCTCAAATTAGCTCATTAGATAAACAAGCCCAAGCCCAAGCTTAGGCCTATTCAGCTAATTGAGCTTGTGAGCGTTTTATTTATATATTTATATAGGAGAACATCATTTACTACTAAACACTTCTTGGTTCATGAAGTTCGTAAACACTTTCAATTTGATATTAGGATTACTGAGCTACGTTTTCGGTTTGGGACAGCTCATTTAGACTTTTAAATGCGCGGCTTGAACCGAGCTCGAACTCATGAATATTATAGAGAATCGAGCTTGAGCTTATTTTAGGATTGTCTTAAGCTTGAGCTTTATTTTTTTACATTAGAGAGCACAACCCGGGCAAGGGGGTGCTCACTTAAAGCTTGGCCCACTAACCCTTCTCTCTATATAAACACACACACACAGATTGTTGTAGCCCAAGTGGTGAACGTTTGGAGACTCTACCCGATGGTTGTACCAGGTGGAGGTTTGAAACACCTAGGGAGAGGTAGTTTAAAGTACCTGATGGCTCCCACGCGTGCGATCGGGCGATCCAGAGAGGCAAACCCTAGGGGGTCCCAAACCTGGGACCCCGACGCGTCCACCGACGAGTTGGCCGGGAGTGGGTCAGCCACCGCCCACGCGGGCACTGCCGGCGCTGGCGAGTGGCGATGACGGCAAGGGCGGTGGTGGCGGGGATGCGCGCGAGACGACCGGGATCGGCTCGGCTAACAGTGGCGAGGCTGGGGGCGGACCGGTTGGTGTCGGGGGAGGCGCAGGCGGCGGCGGGTCGGCCTGGAGAGGCACGACCACAGGCGGCAAGGCCGGAAATGGGCCGGGAAGAGGTGTTGCGGCCAGCAGCGGGGCGGCCAGGGGTGGCGCGTCCTCCTCCGGGTTGGCCAGGGGCGGAGGAGGCCATGTTCGGGCTCCGGCTGGGGGCGAAGGCACTGTAGGCGACGGCGACCGACGGGATCCAAATAATATGGACCCGGAGGAGGAGGCATGATGGACAACAGTGACTAAAAGGCGTAACTTTAAAGGGGTTGGCGAAGCTTGTCGGCTAGGTGGGGCCTTGGGAGGGGACCACCGTAGGGGTGGCGACCATCGACACGTGTTGCGGAGACACGTTAGCGGTGCAGGCTCGGGGGTTGCTAAGAGGTAGGACGGGAGTGTTCGCCAAATACCGAACAACGTATCCATACCACCGTTGCCTCAACAACGATGGATGACTGTGGTAAGGGCAAGCAGGTTGTCGGAGAACAACGTAAGGCCGGGGTTCCAAAATCCTACGCGGATATGTTGTGTGGAGAGGTGGCTAACTTGCCAACGCAAATGTCTTATGTTCAGCTGAAGATGGTGGGCACAACACTCCGGACGACCTTGGCGGAGGAAGATCTTGCTGAGACTGCGGATTACTGGCGCAACTCAGTCGTTCTATATGTGCTTGGTTCTAGATCGTTCTACGGATATATCTGTGCGTACGCGATGCGAGTGTGGAGACCGAGAGGCGGTATGGATTTTTTCTCACGGAAAAATGGGTTCTACCTCGTGCGGTTCTACTTGCAGGAGGACATGGAGCGGATTCTTCAGGGAGGACCGTGGACCTTTGATGGCAGACTTATTATCATGAAGACTTGGATGCCTGAGTCGACTTATGAGCGTGAAGTACTCCTTACGGTTCCAATCTGGATCAGATTACCGGGTCTAACAGCTAATCATTGGAGCATCTCTATGATGATAAAGATCGCCAGTATCATAGGCAAACCAATCAAGGCCGATGAAGCCACGACGTACAGAACCCGTATGGGATATACACGGATCTTTGTTGAAGTCGATGTAAGTGTTGATTTACTGCCTTTCGTCGAGTATGAGGTGTCTTCCGGTGGAGTTTTTCGCCAGACAGTGGAGTATGAGTGTGCCTCCAGTTTGCTGCCATTGTAAATGTTTCGATCATCTAAAGGGTGTCTGGTAGGGGATGTCGGGGGTCCCCTCGGTGATATGGGAGGACAGAGGGAGACTGCTACTCCTGGAGATAGAGAACTACGTGCAGACAATGGAGCTCCGTGTCCTCAGGAGGCGAACACCTCTATGATGGAGGAGGTTCAACCCAATGTGGGAGGGGCCGATACAGTCCAGGCTAATCCTTTCGCTCAATGGACGGATCGGGCGATGCAGATGCACGGAGTTATGACTGATGCTAGAGGCCATCATGGCATTGAGGTGGGGACCGGAAGTGGAATGGAGATGGAGAGAGGGCCAGATCTTGGGGAAGGGCGCTACTGATGCCGTGAGTAGATTTACCTTCGGACAGACTATTGTTTTTCAGTCAAGACGTCCCAAGGCCTTAGGCCGTCCGGGAGGGCGCGACGGAAAGTAGGTGATTGAAGAATGTAACAATCAACCGATGGAGAACTCAAGCAGGAAGCGCCGGGTAGTGTACCTAAAGAGGATGGAGGGCAGAAAGCGATGGGGATTCTGACTGCGGGCCCCTTAGATCTTTGTGTAGCCAATCCCAGATGGAAAGAACATTGTGAAATTGGTGGTGATTTCAGTGGGTTTAGCCCGCCCCTTGAGCCGCCTCCGGAAGGCGCAACAGCTGAAGGTTAGTTGATGGAGCACGCTATTTCCCCTAATGGCGGCTCTGGAGATGTTGAGGGATAACCCCCCAGATATTAAATGTCTGTCTTAGCTTGGAATGTCCGAGGTGCGTGTGCGATAGGGAGATGAAAGGAGATCAGAGAAGTGTTGAGGCGGGAAGCATGTTCCATTATAGCGCTACTTGAGACTAAAATTAAGTCTTCTAGATCGCTACAATGTATGACCCAATATCAGTGGTGTCAGGTGCATAACTTGGAGATAGGAGGGGTGGCGCGTATCTGGGTGAGCTGGAACAGCAAAAGTTGGACTGGGCAGGTAATTCATCTGTCAGATCAGCTGATTGTTGTGCCTTTCACTAATAAGGGGGGCTGGCGTTCATTTTGGGAGCGGTGTATATCAATAACGACAGGAGGCTGCGGGAGGCTCTGTGGGAGAAGATTTTTCAAGTTAGTGCTGTAGCTGAGAATCAGTTTCATGTGTCGTTGTTGTTCATGGGAGACTTTAATGCTCTACTTTTCAGTCACAAAAAAGTGGGAGGTTAGTGTGTCCCAGATAGAATCTTGCAGGACTTCCAAAGCTGCCTTCTGCGATCGGGTTTGCAAGTAGTAGAGAGAACGGGCCACATCTGGTCTTGGCATAATAAGGCTACCTACAAACGAGTTGCTTGCCAACTTGATCGTGCTTTGGAGAATTGGGAGTGGTTTACTAGGTTCCCTGATGTGGTTGTTGAGTGCCTCCCAGCCGGCACGAGTGATCATTCGCCAGTTCGCATTCATCTTTCGACGGTTGTCTCCCAGGAGGCACGTCCTTTCAGATACAATAACAAATGGAGCTGCATGACTGGCTATGTGGAGGTGTTCCAGGCAGGTTGGGGCTCTCATGTTGAGGAAAATCCTCAATTCCGTATGGTCCAGAGGCTGAAGCGGGTGAAGGCAGGTTTGAAATTCTGGGCGAGAGGATCACAACATATCCCTCTCACAGATAAGGAGGACCAGCTTCGAGAGGCACATATTTACAGAAGGACATTCTCATTGGCGACCTTGCAGCGGCGGTGCAGGATCTTTGTAGAGAGGTTGGGGAGCTGCGCACTCTGGAGGAGATCGAGCTGGTTCAGCGAGCCAAATGTAGTTGGCTGCGTGATGGTGACAAATGCTCCAAGTTCTTCTACGATATCATCCGGGTCCGCCAACATCGAAATCATATCTCTAAGCTATATGGAATAGATGGCAAAGGGGTGGTCAACGCTACTGCACTGTAGGAGGAAGCCGTCAGGTACTATACTGAGCTCTACAACCAAACTTCTTATATATCTGACTTTCCGGAGATTGTATGCAAGAGGCTAGTTACCCTACTGGGCAACAATGTACTCCTGGCACCAGTGACTATAGAGGAGATTGAAGTTATTGTACGCCATGCGGATCCGAATAAATCTGGCTCGGATGGTTTCGGGAGCCAGTTTTACAAGGTATATTAGGATACACTGAAGGAGTTGCTGGAGATTGTCCGAGACTTCTTCGACAACGACAAGCTGCTTAGGGAGCTCAACCATACGTTTCTGACTCTTATACCGAAGAAGGAAGGAGCGACGTCTCTTAGCGATTTTCGGTCTATCTTCTGCAGTAACTTTCTATATAAAATTATCACTCACCTGATGTGCAGATGGATGGAGCAGATTATGCAGGACCTGGTATCTAGCAACCAAGCAGCTTTTGTGAAGGGACGGTCTATTGTGGACAACAATCTGCTTGTCTATGAGCTGATCCGGGACTTCAACAAACCTGGAGGAGATAAAGTGTGTGTCAAGCTTGATCTGCGAAAGGTATATGACTCTGTCAATAGGGAGTTCGTATGCCATATTATGCTTTCCATGAGATTTGATCGTGCCTGGGTGGATAGGGTTCGTGTCTGCATCTCCACCCCCTTGTTCTCTGTCCTTGTCAGGGGCCACCCGTATGGCTTCTTCAGCAGTTCTAGAGGGCTTCGACAAGGAGATCCGCTATCGCCATACCTCTTCACCTTGGTCATGGAGTTTTTCATATCACTCATGGACGTGGCGATACATAGACGTTAAATCTTCCCACTGTGCAAGTGGGTGCATCCTCAGGTAACACATCTTATCTACGCGGATGAATTGTTGGTCTTTCTGGTTCCTTCGCGTCGGGGGATCGTGGCCTTGAACTTGATTATGGAATGGTTTGGCTCTCTGACTGGCCTACAACTGAACAAGGATAAGAGTATGGCCTATTTCAACAAACATTGTCGGCAGAAAGAAGAGAAGGCGCTACTTTTTGGTATTGAGAAGGGAGATTTACCAGTGAAATATTTGGGGATCCCGTTATCTATCAACTACGCCAAGTAGACCGAATGCCAAAATCTGGTGGATTATGCACAGCGCCGGCTGGAGGGGTGGCATGTCCAGAGCTTATATTTTGGAGGGCGCATCGAGCTAGTTCGATCCGTCATCTATGCCATTGCTCGATTCTGGTTGCAGACTCTCATGTTGCCTTCTGCGACCATTAGTAAAATTGAAAGACTTTGCGCCAACTTTATCTAGAGAGGAGGCTTACACTCTATAGGCTGGACGACTTTATGCAGACCTCGGGAGGAGGGAGGTGTCGGTCTACAGTCTTTGCGGACCCTGCGCGAGACGGCGGGATTGTGACAAGCTTGACGATTTCTCACCCAGGATTTCATGTGGACGGTGTGGATGAAGGAGAGGTATATAAAGGACCAGTCTTTTTGGAAAATCTGAGCCAATAGCAATGACTCTGTTACCTGGAAGAACTTACTATCCCATCGGATTACATTGAAGGGGCTTATTTTCAGAGTGATAACAGATGGAGAAACTACTGACCTATGGTGGAATCCCTGGATCAACCATCAGAGCTTGACGGATATAGTTGGTTGGCAAGCGTTGCCAACCACGGGAAGGAGGGCCCGAGTTAGTGCTATTCTGCAGGAGGGCTTGTGGAGAGTGGACCTTCATCCTATTACGCGACAGTTTCGGTAGGAGATTGAAGAGGTTCAGGTGGATACTGAGAGTCCGGATGGGGATCGATGGGTATGGACAGATACTGGACAACACATCTTTTTCCAATCGGTTATCTATGCATCTATTAGGGAGGCTCACCCTCCCATGGAGTTGGCACCGGTGTGTGGACCAAAGGGGTGGCCTCTAAAATGCAATTTTGCCTATACAAGCTGTGCCTTGAGAAGTTGCTTACTCGAGACCGTCTGGTGAGATTTGGTGTGCATATTCCATCACCTTTGTGTGAGCTATGCAAACAAGACCATGAATCTATGGAGCACATCTTCTTTAGATGTTCCTTCTCATCATCCGTTTGGCAACATCAGTGTGCTCAGCTCAACATACAGACTCATGGCTCTCGAAGTTGGAGGGAGAAGGTGGCAGATATCATGACCGAAAGGAATCGGGGTTCCCAGTGGTACAAGACAGCAAGGATACGGTTGGCGGCCGTGGTCTGGCATATATCGAAGGAAAGAAACAATAGAATTTTTAAGCTGGTGACCACGTCCATTATTGGGATGATATATAACATAGAATTTGAAATAAAAGTGATGGAGAACTTTACGTCTCCCACAAGATCTGTAAACTCCTCAAAAATTTTAAGCAGGATTGTCACAGCTTGGTGGACTTCACGCAGAGGAGAGTGGAAGGATGGCAAGCGGCGGGTCTATCATTTGGCGGTCGGATTGAGTTGGTGCGTTCGGTTATTGCAGGCATCACGATGTTCTGGTTCCAGTCTATCCAGATCCCCACGGCTACTATTCGGAAAGTGGAGGCCATCTGTGCTGACTTCATCTAGAGGGGAGGGATACATGCGATATCCTGGGACCAATTATGCCGGCCTCGGGAGGAAGGAGGAGTTGGGTTGAGGCCTCTCCATGCGGTTAGGAAGGCAGCGTGTGTGAAGATGGCCTGGAGATTCATCAAGGGGGTCGCTCTGGGCGGATTGGATGGCGAACAGATACCTGAGGAGGACCAACTTCTGGGTCTGCAGGATAGATAACAATTTCTCGGTCACGTTTAAGGCCATCCTGAGTTGTAGACCGGTGCTCTAGACCGCTATCCGCAGGCACATGAAGGATGGGACGACCACTGACCTTTGGCTTGACCCTTGGTTGGGTTCCAGATCCCTTCTCGATATACTGGGAGGGCAGCTGGACAGAGAAGCGGGCAGGGGACTCATATGTAGTCGGATCATCAGAGATGGAGTTTGGAGGCCGGAAGGTTATCCACATACTGCTCAGCTTGCCGAGGAGATTCGTCTTGTTACTATTAACGCTAGCCAGCATGAGGATTCCTGGAGCTGGGCCGGACCAGGTACGGAGGGCGGATCAGGGCTATTCTGTTTCCGTAGTTGCTACGGCTTGGTTCGGACCCACCACGACCAGGCTGAGGAGGTGGACTTCATTTGGGGCAAGGGCGTTGTCCGGAAAATGCAACTATGTGCTTACCGCCTTCTGCGGGGTAGACTGATGACGAGAGACAGACTCCTCCGGTTTGGGATGCAGATTCCGGATGCCAAATGTGTCCTATGTAATGTAGAGGATGAATCTATGGGACATCTCTACTTTGTGTGTCCGGTGACCTGGCACATTTGGACTGAGCAGTGCGCACAGCTGAGAGAAGGAATTGGGGTGGACAGAGACATCCGTAGCATACTCAGCTGGATCCAAGATCACAGAGGCAGGGATCCGGGGTGGGCCAGACGAGCCAGAGTCCGTCTCGCCGCGTCCGTTTGGCACATCTGGAAGGAACGGAACAGACGGATTTTCGAGGGCTTGACCACACCCCCTATTGGAATTCTACATAACATAGAATTCGATGTATCAGTAATGGCCCCATAATTATATATTTTGGGGCTTGGAAGTTGTGATATTATGTACTGTAATACCTTTCCTCTATATGCGAGGAATAAATTCACCCTTATTCCAATATATATATTTATATATATATATATATATATATATATATATATATATATATATATATAAGCGGCGGTGGAGGCAATCTGCTTGAGTTGCGGACTGACGATGTGGGGTAGACCAATGTGGCCCATTGGCGACCGAGACAACGGGTATACAAGGTTAGGAGGGGAGGAGGAGGTGATCAAGTGCGTATTCCAAGGCCTTCTTTGCATTGTGTTGGGAGGTATATTGGACTGAGTGACCTTCTTGGAAAGCGGAGAAAGGAAGGCGAAGCTCGGGCAGACAAAGGGCGGATGGGACCTGAGGAAGGAGTATTGTCCCATCCACCTCGGAAGTATGCATGGGATGTATGCGAGAGGGTCAAATGAGTAGAGCGGGTCAGGGAAAGATGGATGGAGGATCGGCTATAAGTAGAGAGCAGACTTTGGTTGCTTCATCAAAGAAGGATGGAGGATCGGCTATAAGTAGAGAGCCGACTTTGGTTGCTTCATCACAACCGAAGTCGTAGACGGCCTTATGCTAACCTCCTCCAGTAATGGAGGAAGTGCGACTGCAGTACTATGCCCCGGTGGTAGTCGAGGGTACACGTATGACGATCATCTCTGAGAAAAGATGTATCGAATTATATGGCGATCTGATGGAACACCTTGTTGTTATATGTAATGGGACCTAAGATTTCTACTCTAATTTCAGGGCTTATGCACGCTTAACACATGAAGGTTACCGGATCAGATGGAAATCTTTCGAGAGAATAGATTCTTTTTTATCCAATTCTCTCTCCATAAGGACTAATATAGGGCGGACGGAGGCGGGATGTGATCATTTGATAGGCGACGTGGTCAAATGATGGAATCTGTCAGTCTCATTTGAACGAATTTGTTGGCAACGGTTCCCTTCTATTTGCCGCAAATTCCTATGCAACTTTGTAACAGAGCGACGTTACGGAAGCTTGTGAGTGTGGTGGGGCGTCCTATACGCCTGGACTTTGCGACGACCAAGCTGCAAATGTTGTCGTACGTTATAGCATTTGTGGAGGTCAACGCACTTCGAGCCTTGCCTAAGGTGATCCTGATTCGTCTCCCGGGTCATTGACGGATTGAGTAGCATGTAGAATACGAATGGATTCCGTCAGCGTGCTCGTCGTGAATGTGTTTTGGGCATACGATGGAACATTGTCCTGAACCCAATTGGATACTCGATCAGAGAGGAGTTAGTGTAGGTGCTACTTGTGGAGGCCGTGGAGCGCCTAGAGTTGATTCTTGCAGAGGTGGGGGTTCTTCGCTTACAAGGAGAAAGAACGAAAGTCGAGAGAGTTCACTCATATGAGTTCTTACGTCTTGAACCGAGTCATTCACCCAGTAGTATGCCTCCTTGTGCTTGGATTGGACAAGAGCTTGGCAATGTCATCCGTCCAGGTCCAGATCATCGAAGTTGGATGGCCTGGTAAGCAGGGCAATAGAGTTGGCTCCACCAATCTGAATGACGAACCCCTTCCTCCCATGGAGATTTTGCCCTGCTTATAGGCAGAGGAAGGGGAAGGGGTACAGAACGACAGGTATGTAGAAGCAGACAATGAACATCAAATAGTTGCGGTAGATCAGGGATGGTTGGAGATCATCCAGAATGATAAGAAAGATCAGCTAGCTATGAAATCGAGAAAGAAGAAACATAATGTATCGAAGATCTTGACTCCTTATGTTCAGGTAGTCCTAGAATTCCTAAAGGGGTTAATCGATATCTTCTTAGCTAAAGTAGTGGTTAAGAGCAAAAGATAAGGTTGTATTAGTGTGTATGTATGTGTGTAATGGGTGGTGTTTGTAAAGTGTCCCATTTTGTCCCCTACTACCCTTCATGTTGGCAGAAATAGAAGCCGTAGGGATGACCGTGAGGCTGACACTGTTGTCATGGGAACACCACTCCTCTCTCTCTCTCTCCACAACATTGTCCTTGATTGTTTCCACTGACAACCTTACGGACGGGGTGAGAGACATGTAGAGTATGGAAGGGGGTGGGAGGTAGAGCGAGTGTGGTGAAGGTTGTAGGCTGCAATACAGGCCACCGACTCTGGAAATTGCAACATAGGAGACCCTAGGTGGGTTAGGGGCGTTGGAAGAAGAGGAGATGGTTATTTTTATTTCGTGTTCTATAGTTTCTTAAAGTGGATAAAATCGTCTTTAAAGTATTTTTTTCATGTTATTTGAATAGGGGTATTATGGCTTTGCTATTTAAACAAATGACTTCACTCGAGAATGGATGGCATGGATTTTTTATGCCAAAAATTAAAAGTACGAGGTTGAGCTGCCAAAGTCGGAAAAGTCAAGGTTGTTATCTGCAATTTCCCTAGTAGAGAGTCAGATGTGTATGAGCATGCACTAATGTGCACCTGATATTGTGATTTTGTTCTCTCTGGAATTTGGCCAGAATGATCCTCAAATTTACAGTCTTTGACCAGAATAATCCTCAAACTGGACAACTGTGAAAGAAAGAACTACCATAATAATCTGTACTCGGGCATTTTGTGTATTTACCCCTTGTGACAATATCCAAATTGTGAAAGAAAGACATATAAGTGGCTTGTGGCATTGTTAGATCAAGGAACTTATTCTAACCTACAGATTTGATGCTCATCTCAATCTGTACTCCACCTGTTGTTTTTAGATGCTCACCAACTCCTTTAGAAATTATGCGCCATAGATACGTATTTGGTTAGGGAATGAATACTTACGATCTCTTATATCATTGGGCTAACCGTAGTCTCTTTTCGCTGAACTTCTAAGAATTGAGATACAACGCTCCACCCGAGTGACTTATCTGACTTTTACATCACTACAAGTCTAGAAAAATGATCAGTAAGATTTAAAAGCAATCTATATATTTGAAACCATTGTAGCATATTTTCTCTTTCCTCGAAAGAGGTTTTCGTTTTAATCAATCAGCATATGTTGAAAAGCTAAGTTTATCTTCATTCGAGTTAAAGTAATACATGATTATCTGCTCAATGTCTAGAAACCACAAATTGGCCTACTTCCGAAAGCTACTTCATATTTCAACATCAATATCTACTACAACAGCAACAATAACAACAATAAGTCTTTATACCAAATTTTTGGTTCAGCTGTTTGAAGTTTGAACCCTTCTCTTCCTTTCACTGTTAAGGGCGATGTCTTATGTTATGTTGCACAAATACGGATATGGGTAAGACGATACTGATACTGACATTTTCAGATAGGTAAGGAAAAATGTTGTATGATACGGACACGGATATGGGTACTGACACCATTTTGCGGTGTCTGTGCAACCTAAGTCTTCCGTAATATTAGCAAAAGGCATTTCCTTCTTACTTCCCCAGTTCTACAATAGTGTCTCCTACTTCCTAATTGAGTGTCTGACACGAATATTTGAATGGTTGCCAGGATCCTCCATCTGGCCTAGGCCGACAAGCCTAAGCCACACCCGACATCCTCAGATCTTCAGCTCTACCAGGTCCGTGCCTGGCCTCCACTGCCCACTACCGCCGGTCAATTCCTCAGGGGGTTCAGACCTAATCTCGTGCCGGCCCCTATGAGGTCCGGTCCAGGGATCGAAGCACTGAGACCGGGAGGCCCAGCCATGGCTGCCCCAGTGAGGATCAGGAGCACAATGCCCGTGTGCTCAGCAAGACCTAGGGTGCCTCCTAGGAACTACATGGCTCCGGCCGTGCTCATCAGAACGGTCGTGCCGGTGTGTTCAGCCCCACCGATAAAAGCGTCGGACTCGACAAAGAAGAGTGGTCAGGAGGCAGAGGATACAAAAGTGAGCTCAGATTTTGGTAGGCTTCAGATATGAGCAATACAATTTTGGATTCTTTTAGTTTTAGAGAAATGTTTCGAAATATGCACCCCATTTAGTTGTAATGGTGGCTGCAAGTCATATGTAAACCCTTCAAATATGTAGCTGTATCCTGCTGTGTAGTACCACAATGGGATCAAGAAAATAAAAGGAGACGTTCTGTTCTATAAGTCTTTATCAGGTACTGGAGTCTATATATCGCTCTAGTGCAGGTATTGTTCCTCAATAAGCTTGAGAAACGTTTAGCCAGATTTTACAGGTAGTTGTTGCTTCTGATATGCCATTACAAGCAATACTCGGTTATAAAGTTGGTTGTGGTCGAGTTTCTTGATTTCACCATATTCATTAGTGTAAAGTTGGTGATGATCACTTTGGGGGATTATATTATAGTTGTTCAAATAATTTTCTTTGGTATCATGTAAACAAGATAACAAAAGTTTAGTGTTACCGGTCTCCGAAGAAGTCTACGAAACACCGTCCAAAGAGATTATTTGAGGTCTATGTGAAGACTTGTTCTCTAATTCTTCTAGAGGTAAATTTTTATTGTTACCGGTTCCTGCCACTTTGCACACAAATCTACAAATTCAGGTGATGATCCGAACTTAGCTTTGGCCGGAAGAAGAATTTGGAGAGTTTGGTTGCTAACTACCGAAGGAGAAAGAGACAGAATTTGGTTGATAGTTTTCACATAAAGTGTGTTCCCTACGTAGAGGAAAATGGATTGTATAAATAGCTAGCCCCCCTACCCTAATTGATGAATAGGATTTTAATGATAATAACAGTTGATAAATCTGGCGTTAAAGAGCCATAAAAAAGAAATACCCGTTGGGAAATAAATGCCCAACGTATAGAATATTAAGGGTAAAAAACGGTTAGAAAAATACGAGTAATGAAGAGCAAAAAAAAAATTCTTTTGGATCTCAACCCAACCAAGTAGTGAAATTCGAATCGACATTCGGCGTCCGCATATGTGGGCACGTATCCGCACACATAACGCCTGTCGAACCGGGTCGGACAGCAGCAATTACTCACGTATGTGGCCCACAGGGCCATCCCACAACAACTCACAAGTGAGTAAGAATGAAAGTATTATATGGACAAGTAAGTGAGTTCATTTTACAATGTGGGACTAAAAGAGAACTAGGTTTGACAATGAAAAGTATGCAACAATTACCCCCCAAGAACCAAGTTCCGAAAACAAAGACGACAATTAAAAAACGAATAAAAGTAGAGAAATTATGGACAAATGTATACTATACAATATATGAGATGGACTGCAGCCTTGAGTATTACCTAGTAACTATTGTGTTTACATGAAGAAGTATACGATGGACTATGCCTTGAATTAGACTTCTTAAATCAGATTCAGAAATTAGCAAAAATAATACACTAGATGTTCTTGGATCTATCAGATGGCGCTTTTGATTGGCCTTGTGCATTTTTTTCTTGTTTATGGGAGTTGTATGGGAACGTTATTTTCCATAGTCGTGGCCTTCACGAGCTCTCATATAGTCAAGTCCTTAAAGGGTTGGTGATCGATATCAACCTTGTGTAATTATGCTTGGACCTATCAAGAGGTTTAGAACTCATCCTTACCATACCGCAGACACTGGATCCGTAGAGCAACCCTCATCCGGAGATCGACCTACTGTCATGGGATCAGCAGACTGATCCTCAATTTTTGACTCATCACCAATTGTCTCTTTATCTTGACGAACCGAATCCTTTGTATCTCTCAAAACATCTCGAAGACCCTCCTCAGCAAGTTTCCGACAATCCAATTCATGTCGAACAACCCTCGAGCCTTTATCCGGTATCTGTGGTCTGCCTGTACAACTTAGTGGCTTGAGCCCGTACATGCTACAACACAAATTTCCTCGAGCAAGCTGTTGGGAATCCTTCGCAAGCATCCAATCTTTGTCCCCAAAAAAACTGCGACAGCCATCATCAGACAGCCTCTCTACCGAAACCAAGTTGTAGCGCAAACTCGATACATGTCGCACACCCTTGAGGACGAGCTTCTCACCAAATTTTGTCGTCAAGTGCATATCATCGATGCCTACAACTACAATCGTCCCCTTGTCTCCCACCTTCACACGTCCAAACTTGTCGCCACGGTATGACGTGAAGATCCTCGTTTGCGGAGTGGTGTAATACGATGCCTCCGTGTACATGACACAGTCACCGTCATAACATATGCCACAAGGTTCCTCTGCATCGGTTGCTGTGATGATGATATCTCTCATTGTTGTGAGATCTTCCTAATCATCATTGCCTTTTGCTTTCTCAACTTTGAGCTTCATGCAGTTACTCTTGATATGACATCTTTCGTCACAGTGATAGCAGCCCTCCTTACAGTCCACATTCGCAAGATTATGAGAACTCCCCCTCGTTCTCGCTTATAACTTGGATCTTTCCTTTCCGTATGAAGCCACCAGAGCGGACTCCTACGATGATTTAACTTGCTTGCGTCGAACCTCCTCATTCAACAAGCTACAATTTTGACTATCTCTATCGTGACAACTTCATCTGGTACGGAGTTGCTCACTGATACCATCTACGTATCCCAGCTTTTCCAAGAGAACTCAAAAGCAGTAGAGCCTGAAGCTCGTCATTAATCACCATATTTATCGTAAACAGCTGATTGATGATATGATCATGAACATCGTTCAGATGTTGTGCTACTGGGCCTCCTCCGTGTACTTCGAGTTGACGAGTGGACGAATAAGGAACGCCTTGTTGCCAATTGTCTTCCTTTCATACAACGAATGCAACTTCTCCGCCAATAGTTGGATGAATCTAACGGCCTTCCAATCCAGTCGTTTTCAGTCTTTAACAGCTTTGTCCGAAGGTTTTGCGTTGTCGCCCTTCAACGAACCATGCAAGTCCTTGCACCAGAGTAGATCATCCATCATTGGCATCCAAATCGTCAAGTTTTTCCTGTGAGAGTGATCATTCAAGTATTCATGTACTCCATAGACATAGTTGCCAGAACCCCAGAAGCTCAAATACCAGATGTTGGGAGTTGAACATGCCTTACAAGTGATTCGATACCGTGTTTAAGACATTGTCACAACAAAAACTTAGGCCAGCCTACCTGAAATAACCAATCCTCGTCTAACGAACACCAAGCACAGATAAAGACGAGTATATGGCGGTGACTATGTCAGCTGGACAAATCCCAATCTATATAACGCAGGTAAAATTATAACATTCACAAAGATCAATGTTGAACTCTATGTCCTAATAGGTTCAACCCCTCACCACACTCAAGAAGAAAAGGAAGAGACTATAATTGAAATCAATCACCAAACTGTAGCAATCTTCCTAACCGAAGTTGACGACTCCTCGATCAGATCTCCTTCTTCCTTTTGTCTTGTATGGCAAAGTCCTAAGAGCAAAGTGCAAATTTTCTCTTAGATCTCCTGTAGACGTGCACCCTGAATATCAACTGTGTTATATTCTTTGTGCTTCCATCCTCAACCCATATATATAGGATGAGAAAATCATATTCTAGGCCATAATTAATAGGATTTCCTAAATAGGCAACCCTAAGATAATAATGCCATTATGATATAAAATAGGAATGTCATTATGATCTAAAATAGGATATTGGAATTTTTGCATATTAGATCTGCAATCGGTGGAGCCATATTACAAGATTTATGTGATTATGATATTCTTAATAAAAAAAATTATATTTCTTTTGATAATGCTAGTAATAAAACTTCTTGTATCAATATTTTAAAATCTCAATTTATGTCTATAACAGAACGATGTTTTTATTTCATATAAGATAGGCTTGTCCTATTATTAATTTAACTGTACAAGATGCCTCCAATTTTTTAAGCGAATTTAAAAATATTAGAACATGTGTAATTAGTTTGAGCACTTCTACAAGTAGACAACAATAGTTTAAAATATTATATGTACAATATGGCTTGATATTTAGGATATTTGTTAATGATGTACCACATAGATGAAATTATACTTGAAAATTTTATTAAATATAGAGATGTTATTACACACTATATTAATATTAATATTAATCCAAGTGTTGATTGGCAAATAACTGGAAATGAATGGTTAGTTACTACTTTAATTTATGATTATTAGAGTTGTTTTAAAATATTACATGTATTTTATCTGAAGTTTATTATACAACTTCTCCATTCATTTTAACATAAATAATTAATATTTCTCATTTATTTCCAAAATATAGAAATGTTCTTGGTTTTGATTACGTAGTTTCTAAAATGGAAATAAAATTTCTAAAATATTGCCGTGAAATACCTCTTTTATGTTGTTTGTTTGCAATTTTAGATTCTAAAATTAAATTATATGGTGTATTTATATTGCTAGATGATTTTATGATAATATGAATGTTGAGGTAAGTTGCTTAAAAATTAAATTAAAGAATGTTTAGATAGTCTAATTTGTTTATAAGAAAAGAAAAGTTGTATCGAGCCGACCCGGTACAACAGGTCATGGTAATAGTAGCTCTGGTTTATATGTTATCTCATGCTAACAGTATACTACAAAGGAAAACAAAAACAAAAATAATCTTCCTTTCCAACTCAAGAATTGTCCTTTATTTAAAATCTTAAAGATGAGTGGATAATGGATCATACTTTTCAATTTTAAAATGTTGGAAAAGAACAGGAAATCTTATCATACACTTTCTTCTTTAGCTTGTGATCTTCTAAATGACTCAGGTGTCCACGGTAACATCGAAATCCTATTTTATTACAGGTTCAAAAAATATATACTAAGCAAGAAGAGAAGCATGATGCTATCGACTATTTTGGAAGTTTTTGTTAATGTTCAAGGTTGAGTTAGTGCAGAAAAATGGACTCAATGCTTAAGAGATGAAGGTGCCGACATTAATGAATTCGACTTTCATTATCTTACTATGGACGACCGTACTGGAGGAGGAGCTGAACAATAAAATTGCCAAAAGACCGAAGATTTGGAGAACACATTATGAATAAAATCTATAGTTTTATTTTTCCAGTTTATCAAAAAAATGTTATATTAAATTTCTAAAACTAGTAAATATAATAAAGTTTATTTATTTACATTAATTTTTCATAAGCCCAAATTTGTTTTTAAAGCCAATTTTTTAAGGTCCAAATGCCATTTATTTTGTCCATTTTTATGTGGCCATTTCCTACGGGCTAACCCGCAACCGGCTCAGATCCGGTCCGGGCCAAGCCAGGTAAAATTCAACCCGCTAGTCCCTCGGTTCTGGATCGGACTGGATTTGGGTATTGGTTTTCTTGTCATCATCCTCTCATGATTGATCCTAGCTGGTCCAAATCGATCAATTTTGGACTCAGTCTGGCCTGATAGACACCCTGATAAACGTCCCCAAAGTTATAAAACGCTATTGTTGTGAAAATGAGAGAGAGAGAATATTGGTAGCCAGATCAATCCGTACGTAGCTTTTTTCATCGATAACATATATAAGAAGGAATGAGATTGAGGTTGTTCCGGGTATGTATAAGGGTGGGTTTATCCAAATTACAACACTCTCCTCTTCTTTGGATGCTCACTTTAATTATTGTCTCACTAAAAACTTTTCTAAAAAATCCATCTTTAGAAAAAAAAATTCATAGAAAGAAAAGAGTACAATAATATTCTTTAATATGATTCTTCAGGAATCCAAGTGGGTGCGACTTACACTGCTTCGTTAAAAGCCTTTCGAAGAGAAAATCCTATGGGTAAAAACCTCAACGAAGAAAAATAGTACAATACGCAAAGACATACTTCGAGGTGTCCCCATGAGCATCTTCAGGATGCATGTATCTTCAGGATGCTTTCCTCAAATTATAAAGATTATATTTAGTTCTTACATTAATATAAAAGAAAACAACCCCAGTACATTTGAATATTATATCTCACCTCCAATACTTTCTTTGCCTATACAATTTTGTACCTTATCCTCATATTCTAACGAATATTTGTAGACTTATTGGTTATTCCTGAAAGCTTACAATTCTCCATGATTGTTGAACTGTTCAAAATCATAGCCATTCACATTTATGTTTTCTTAAGAATGATTTGATGAAATTGCCATAGTAATTTGCTTTAATTCTCTCTAAAATAAATGCAACATTGTTTATAAAAGATATACTTTGTTTGTGATATCCCCCTTAAGGAGGATCAGATAAATACCCTGCATTTATATATCTCACTATATAAAAAACATGAATTAAATCATGAATGATATGTCACTACAGTGTCTATATGTAGATGCATATCAACATGTTCACAGAAAATATTTTGTTGAGTGAATGACAATAAAGAATTTGTATTTATATTCTTAAATATGGTACTTCAGGATCCAGAACATGTTCTTTTATTCTTTTCGTCGTAGTGGATTCTATTGACCTGACCATTATAGGTATATTACTCATATTAAATCTCTTCAGGAAATTTATCTCTGCCAGAGATTATCTCTTAAGGAGATTAATATTATCTCTTCGGAAGATTATAATAGGTCTCTTTTGGAGATTTATCTATTCTAGAGATTATCTCTTTAGGATATTATATGAGATCTCTTCTGGAGATTTATCACTTCGAAAGATATTTTCAATCTCAGGAGATATTTCAAATCAATTCAGTATACTATCATATTTTCTCCCTTTAGGAGATTATCTCTTCAGGAGATCATCTTTTTAGGAGGTACTTCCAATCTCTTCATGAGATATTGTCATGTACATAGACGGTCGTTTTTACAAATCCGTTCAGGAATTTTTTCATAAATATGAATGTACATTTATAATTATCATTATATCTTTTCCTAGACATATACTCAATATGCCTATCACATTCTACTTGATTATTTTAGTCCATATATGACTCATTTGCAAATCATTCGGGGATAACATAGTATTTTAAAATTCTTCAAGGACATACCTGAAAATTTAAATCATTCGGGGATTTCATGTATTCCTTATCGTCTAGGTTATCATGATCGAATAATTTATTTATTTATATTCTATTAATGATCATTTCGAGAATCCTTGAGCTAACATTGCTCTATATAATTCGATCTCTCTATTTTTCACAAACGCCCGTTTAAACCTACCGAGTTTATTCTTTTTGGATTTTATACTATAAGATCAAACACTGCATGTTATGCAAGAGGTATCACATGTTTAATGTTCATCCTTTATTTTTATCACCATTTTTATTCTTATTTGATAATGTCATTTATGACAAACTTTTGATTCCAAATTTCTCTTGACTATGTATAAGACATAGATTTCTTGGGTACCCGTACTTATTTCTCAGTCTCTTCTGAGTATATCCTTGACCAGAGCGATATACTTTGAGAAATTGAATCTTCCGTTCATGACATCTTCTGGATCGTCATGAACTTTTTCTCTATGTGAGATGCTTCTTCAGGAGCTGCTGCTTCAAGAGCATTAGGGTGTGTTATATTATTCAGCTTCTTCTTCTGAAGAGCTGAATCTTTAGAACCTCTTTAGGTCATACATGTTCTTAATATAAAACTTATTTATTTGGTTCTTTTGGTACTTACTTCTATTAGAAGATACACTCATAGTTGGTATAGCTATTTATGCAGCATAATTAAAGGTATCGATTAAGCATCTAATATTTCATTTGCAGTGAATAACAATGGATAATTTCTCCTAATTTTGTCAAGATTAGATAAAGTGAAAATATGCCATTATACATTCTTCTGGAACGATGTTTACGACGCTCTTCTAGAACGATGATTCATGAAGTTCTTTTAGAACGATAATTCTCGACGTTCTTCTGGAACAAGACATTTATCTTCCACCTATTTCTCCCTAATGGCGAAAATTGTCTTATTAAAATGACATATCGTAAACTCTTAAATGTTAGTAATTGAAGGAGATTCAAAAATTGAACATAAATACCAATCGACATCGTGTCCCAATTATTAATAATTCTATTGTATAAAACATAGATGCAAAAAACTTCTGATCCAAATAAATACCAACATAGTCTTAAAAATTCAAAAATATTTCTACTCTCAATCAGTAAAGTTAAGTTAGTGATCATCCCCCCCCCCCCCCCCCCCCCCCCCCCCCCCTCCCAAAAAAAAAAAAAATCTGCAGATGTCAAGTTTTGTGCCTCAAATTCTTCACCAATGAGGTCATTATTGTCTATATCAAGGATGACATTTGTTTCAACCATCTGGGTTTTCTGATAATTGGCCAACACTTCTTTGCATGTACGACATGTGTGGAACCAATGACCTTCACGCCCATATTTGAAACATGTATCTCTTGGTACTCTATTATTCTCATTTTCTTGATCTTCGATTGGAGTATGATTTTCTATTTTTTTTCTTTGTTCATTATGTCTACCACTGCTAGGCGACCATGCCCCTCTTTCTCTGTTACCACCTCTGTTGGAGTTTTCAGAACGTCCTCAGCCTCTGCCTTTACCTTTGGAATATCAATAACTGGCATTCGCTTTAGGAAATGCTAGTGTTCCAGTAGGTATAGTATTATGATTTTTCATGAGGATCTTTTTATTTTTCTCAACAACTACGAGCACAGATATGAGTTTTGAAATCTTAGAATAGTTTTGTTGTCTCAACAGTATATTTGTGGCATGGAATGTTGAGAGTATTTTGTCAATCATTTGCTCCTATTTAACTGGTTCTTCACATAGCTCAAACTTCGATGCAATATTGAACATACCTGAGTTGTATTCGAATACTGTCTTAAAATCCTGGGATCGAAGATTGATCCATTCATTCCTTGCTGCTGGGAAGATGAGTGCTTTCTGGTGATCGTATCTATCCTTTAGGGATTCCTACATAATTTTTGGATCTTCTATAGTGAGTCTTCAAATCTGCATGAAGATGTCTACGCAAAAAAAATCATCTCTTTATTCTTGTCTCCGGGACTAATTGGCTTCTCTTTTGTAGGAGTACACATTGTGCGTAACAGGTCAAGGGAGCTGAGATGAAGCTTAGCATCTAACTTCCAAGCGAGATAATTATTTCCGTTAGCTTCTAGGGCAGAGAATTCCAACTTGGTAATGTTTGACATCTGGAGAGAAGAAAATTTTTGTATTATTTTTGTGTCCTATAATTCATAAATATGTTTTTAAGTTATTTAGACATAGAACTTCATGTCAATGATAGTTTATACAAAATCTAGACATTCAATCTTCTTATTAGAAATTCTAAGGTATTGTCAACTATATATCGTGATTGTCAATTTTGGCCTTTCAGGACCAGCAACCTGTAAAATTAATTCGCAAGTGACTGATTTTTCCAGGACATGCAGTACAACACCTGTCATGTATGTACACATTTGGGATGATCCAACATATGCAAGCAATTATTGTACTAAATTATTTTTATGCAACCAAAAGTTATTCGTACTATCAAAACCGGCAATGTTTTAGCCAAGGTATCATAAAGAATTAAAGATCTAAATGTTGTGATGCTATGTGAATCATTCACAGTAAAATAGAGCTAAAGAAATATTATATGTTGTATCATTAATACGAGTACAACAATATCGTAGACCCCAATACAAAAGCTTATACATGTATATATATATATATATATATATATATATATATATATATATATATATATATATATATATATGAGAAAGAATAGGCATTCCCATCATTTTTGCATCCCCATGTATCCCCATGTTCACATCCGTTGGATGTGCTTTAAGTCATCTAATCTTAACCATTGGTAAATCAACGATTAAGATTAGATGACTTAAAGCACCATCTAACGGTGCAAATAGGGGAGATGTATAGGGATACAATATATATATATATATATATATATATATATATATATATATATATATATATATATATATATAATATAATATAATTATGCAACAGATACATTATAAAAATGTGCAAAACATATAAATATGCATGCACCTCAACTAATTTCAAGTGTGAAATGAATAGAACACTATCTCCAGAATATTTTAAAAAGTATTGGGCAAGCTTCCATCTACTAAGCAGTCGACACTAACTAAGATGAAAGATAATCCAGTTATTATAATATTATAGCATCTATAATAGAAGCAAAAACTATAATATGTTTGCTGAATATTCAATTCTATCTTCAACTTATTTTGTTCAATGATCTTATTTTATTTAAAAAATACTTCCCAATTTCCAAAACAGAATATGGATGTGCTCATCAACCAACATTATTCATCTTTCACTATATAATGAGGCTTCAAAACGGCTCAAAAGTGAGCCGTCTAAGCCGTCATTATATCACGGTCCATTTTATTTAAAAAAAATAAATTATGTAAAAAATTGTTGAAAAGAGTAAAAAATTGTCAACATGAAAAACCGAACTCAACCGAACAAGAAAAATACCTTGCACCTTAACCACATAAGTTATAAGAGATATTAACTATAATTGAATAATATTTTTATTATACGTTATTATACGTGCAAAACACAACGTGCATTTACTAGTATAATATAACCATTCATGCAGTGTGGATATCATCAGAAATACAATTATATGAAGACAAGTTGTATTTTGTTACCATTATTCAAAAAAAAAAATGAAAAAAAAATTTCTCCACACAAGAGACCATGAGAGAGGTGTTATCTATATAATTTGTCATGCTCATCTTTTCATAATTGAAATATAATAATAGCATGCATAATTGAAATATAAATTGTTGGATTAAATCAGATTTTACGAAATTTGTAACATCTAGAAAAATCTTCAAAGAAACAACTTACAAGTCCATACAACCACGTGAAAAATGTAAAGGACCAATTCTAAATGAAAACTTGCATAGCCACAGATCATCAGATCACTCGCTTAAAAAACATATGAATTGAGATCCAGTGTTCTAAAGATATCTCAAACGTACGGGAAGATACATCTACACAAAACAAAAGATACCGACCCCAGAACAAACAAATGATTCATGAACCATGCCAGCTAGGAAGCACAGAAACAAGAAATGGACCAAATTTGCCCAGAAGAATAATATATATGTTACGAACTAAGAAATTGAAGGAACCAAAAGCCATATATTTATGCTAGGAAGTTCCTATAAAAACTTGGAAAGGATGATGAATCTATTCCCAAAAGCAGTAAATATTCTAAAATCTAATTTATGTATAGTATAAAAATATATTTTTGGGATTTATATCATAGCACAAACTTTTGACCTTTCTCTGTGGTGATCTGAAACTCCTCGAGAGGTCGTACTAGTAACGTGTTGTGAAAATGTGAGAGAAATATCGGTAGCCAAATGAATCTGTGCGTAGCTTTTTCTCATTGATAATTTATATAAGATAGAATGTGATAGAGGTTGTTGCGGATATTATTTTGGCCATTTCCTACGGACTAGCTCGCAGTCGGCCCGAATCCGGCTCGCGGCCGCGGGACACGTCGCCATTGACCTCCTGATTCGAGGTGTGTTCGTGTTAGCGGAAACCAATGACTAGCCGTCACGTAAGTGAGCTCAGCACGGTCAACCACCCCTCTCCTCTTTGGCGGTCAAAATATCATTTCCGATTTCCTGTATCTCATTACAAAATGGGACCCAGTAATAACATGCCCAGCTACAAAACAAGAACCCAACGTGGGCGTGACATAGAGAGAGTAGAATATGCCATTGCACGATTTCCTTGATGAATTAATGTACACTAAAAACATTAGCTGCTCTTAAATTAAACTACAGACTCTATTTTTTTTTTTTGGGTCCCTTTCAATGCATGGACAACATCCAACAACTTTCGAAGACCATGATGCTAATACTATTTTCCTAGATATCTTTCCTTTTCAGCATAGCTACTCCTCCCTATTTGCATGATATGAGAGTAATACGAGGGACTTAAGACTTCTCTTTTGTTTATTAATATCCATCTTTATCATTCTCAACTAATTCTTCTTCCTAATAGGTAATCATTATGACATGCCAGCCTTGGTAGGTATTCTTTGATGTCTTCGTTTGATGCGTCATTGGCACTAGTACAGATCTGTTGTTACAAAAATGAATATTAATATTTTAATTATATCTTTTCTCATATATATATAATTTTTTTTTATCCATAATTATTTAAATAAAAATATAAAAATTACATGCATAAGAGAGAAAACGGTTGTAACATCTATTTTGGGAACAACATATCTGAAATTTTTTGAATAGTATTTTTTGTATCGAGAAAGTGTTTTAAGTGCCATTGATTAGTGCATGAAATTGTACTCACTAAGCTATTAATTCATTAGTGGTAACATTGATTTATTTTTAGTTATGTACTCTATTTGCGTTGAGCTATTTTTTTGTATAACTACAAAAGGGTTAAGAACTTAAGATCTTCGTCGCAAGAAGGTGACACTTATGGTTCGAAATTTGGGATGTTAAATTATAAAAAAAAGGATGTGATGATATTTTTCTTATATTAAGACTTTACAAATAAATAAAACAAGGCTATTTATAAGGGTACAGTCTTTTTTACTCGGGGCTAGCCAGGATTAGGGCTAGCCAGGCTTTGAGAAACTTTTAGTCGGGCTGTCCAAATTTTCTATTCAGGGGCTGTCCATTTTCTTCTTCTCCACTCTCTCTCTTCACAAACCCTAGCTTTCTTCTTCTTCTTCTTCTATCCATCTTCTTCTTCTCCACCATTTTCATTCTCACATATTCATCAAAATCCTAGTTTTTTTTTCTCATCATCATCATCTTCTTCTTCTCCACCGTTTCCATCATCACCATCTCCATCAAAACCCTAATTTCCTTCTCTTTCCCAATTTTGATGGCACCCAAAAAATAAATAAACCCTAAAATGTATGAAAATAAAGGTTAAATACTTCTTTCCTCACAAAGAATGCATGGAAATAAATCCTAAAATGCATATTTCACTCTATTATCAAGATTGAAATAAACCCTAATATATTTTTTCATTCGGGAATGTCGACTTTAGGACTGCCCAGAAATTGTGGCAGTCCTGAAAGGAACTTGCTGTACATCAAGTATCTTTCAGGACTGCCTCAATTTCTGGCAGTCCTCAATATGTCTAGGACTGCCAGAAATTGTGGCAATCCTGTTGTAGAGCATGTCCCTTTCATGACTGCCACAATTTCTGGCAGTCCTCATTACTTCTAGGACTGCCAGGAATTGTGGCAGTCCTCATTGCTTTCAGGACTGCCACAATTCCTGGCAGTCCTCATTATCTTTTATACCTACCACTTGGATAGCCCTGAGTAATTTTTTCAGTGACAAACTTGTAAATAATGAAAAACTAACACTTGGACAGTCCTGAATAAAATGTGTTGTGTCCTTATAATTTACCTAAAACAAGCATGCGACGTGTTTAAACATTTCTTTTACCTTTTCTTATCGTCATCGTATAATTTTTTATTTCAGCTTTGACGAGCATTCTTTTATTTATAATTACATTATTCCTAAAATTAACTAGACGTCATATTCATCTAATTGCTAAATACTCTACCCCTTTATACAGTTTTCTCTTTATCAATAGAATATAGTAGAGTTTTTCTCTATCAATAAATTATAGATGGAATATAGTAGAGTTTTTCTCTATCAATAAATTATAGATGTGATGATTGTTTTGTCATTGCAAACTTATCAAATCTGAGATGAACGGTGATAATTTTAAATGAAAGGGCTCAAGTATATATGTTTTACTAACTATTTATTAATTGCCATCTTGTAACATCATTTCAATTAGTTAGTAACTTGGAACAATCATCCAATAGATTTGGAGATCGGATCAGCTGTCCCTGATCTAATGTCCCAACCACATCACCTCTCTATGACATATGAGTTCCATCGATAAAAATCAATAAAAAGACTCACATATCATAAAAAAAAGGACATGGTTAGAACATCGAATTAGAAATAAATGATCCGATCTCATGAACTCCGCAAGTAAAAAATAATTGAAAAGTATTATCAATAACCACACGAAATGATTGATAAACAAGTACCAAATAACTATCACCAAGTTGAACTGTATAAAACTATATGAATGAATCATATTGTCTGCTTCCATCACCAAAAAATGTCTGGACTCTTCACAAAAGTTTCTCCCAACTGTAGTCTACAGACATCATGGAAAAATCCCAAAAAACAATTTTTTTTTTTTTTTTTAATAAGAATCCAGATTTCCTACAAGAAAATCCATCACAAAAATTAAAATTAAAAAATCCCCCAATTTTGTTCCTTTTTGACTAATTGTAAATTCCCACTCCAGTCCACAGTCCAGTCCAACTCTACCCACCCCCCACCCCACTTTGACCAACATAGTACATCAAACCAACCCCAAGAGTGAGGCCCACGTGTCATTGTAGTGGTGAAACTTTAGGTCAAATAGGACAGGTGAACAAAGCGGACCACTTCTTCTTCTTCTTCTTCTTCCATTTCCTCTTAAAATCTCTCAACCTGCTCTCATCACAGTCATTTCTTCTCTCTGTTTCTCTCTTAAACTTCTCCGCCGGAACAGCATACGGCCTCTTCTGAAGAAGAAGCAGAAGCTCTACAGTACACTGTAGCCAAATCTAGGGTTTCCGGAAAACTCGGATCCGGCGATGAACTCGTGAAGAAGCGACAGAACCAGAAGCTTACCGATGGGCTGCGTCCTCGGCAAGGACGGCGGCGGCGGAGGAGGAGGAGGAGGAGGAGTAGGGGGAGGAGCCGCCACCGAGCAGAGAGCCGACCCCCATGTGTCCTCCGCGAGGCTGTCCCAGTCATCCGTGTCCGTGTCCAGGGCCGAGGCCGGGAAGGTCGAGGTTCCCGACGCTGAGGTGGCGGCGGAGCAGGCGGCGGAGGAGAAGCCGCAGAGGCGGCGGCGGCCGAGGAACATCACCGGAAAGGCGCACGGGGAGCAGGTGGCGGTGGGGTGGCCGGCGTGGCTGTTGGCGGTCGCCGGGGAGGCGATCAAGGGGTGGACACCCCGCCGCGCCGACTCCTTCGAGAAGCTCGACAAGGCAAGTGGAGAGTTCGATCGAATTTTTTTTGTTTCTTGTTAGCTTAGAATTGTGGATCTGTTAGAAATGGAGTAGGTATGTTTCTATAGGAAGCTTAATGTGAATATTTCTACTTCTGAGTGAGAAATCTCAACCTGAAAAACTTTTTTTTATAAATGAAGTAAACGGATGTAAACACCATTGCAGCTAGAATAGAAAGCCAGGAAGCACAGACAGACTGATAATTGGAGCTCGTGTCATTGTGTCATACAAGTAGTGGGCATGGCACAAACACTATAAAGTCCCCCATGACATGCCAAAATGAATGCAAGTTATTTCCCTGCAGCATAGGTAGAAAGTTTTCTTCATTGAGGAGGGATACTATTCTCGATTTTGGTGGCCGACACCTTTGGGAAGCTTAGTAAGGGAATAATTGTGCAATTTCTAGCATTGCAAGTATGCTGGTCACTACTTTTTGTAGCTTATGTCGATTTTTGGCTACCTAGTTTAGGGTTTTGAAAGCTGTGTTTGGATAATTACCACATGTCCCAAAGTGTCCAGATCAATTCCACAAATATGATTGGAAGCTATGTTGTACTAGGCGCTAGGCAAGGCGAGGCGACAGGCCACCCGCCTCGCCTAGGCGTCCGCCCAGGATCCGCTGTTCTTGAATCAAAAAATACTGCAATTATGTATACCACAAATATGTAGTATAAGTTGCAAGTTTTTATTTGGCTACTTGCCAAGGTTGTCTTTGGATTGGTGAAAAGCGAGCTATGTTGCATGGGATTCGGAAAGTGGTGTTCGTATCCTCGTGTGGGCATTCACAACTCTCGGATTCTTTGTTTCAAATTGGACCTTAAAATTTTAACTTCCTTACGATTAGAAACATGAAGTTATGCACCTAATATAGAAGAAAGTTGTCACGTCCCGACCCGGAATCACCCGAATTTTCGTCCTCGCATGGGGCATGATGCCGCACGAGCCTGGAGTTGCGCTCGTGCAAGGCAAGATGACAAGTTCTCAAATGGTTATCTTTGAGTTGAACGTTAACAACGAAAGAAAAACAGAGTATACGAAACGATTCTCTTTATTGATATTCGAAATCAGATTACAAAGGCTTTCGATAGCCCAACGGAATTTGTCAGATTGGCTACAACACTCAGGTTCTCTCTTGCCCACAAAGGATTTCACCGTTCCATACATCATGCCTTCTATATCTCGGCCGCATCAATCCTGTTGCATATCCGAGCGTCAATACGATCGCACGCTTCAATACGCTTCGACATTCCAAGCCTCAACGCGTTCAAGCGAAGCTCCGCCGCGAGTAGACCAATCCCTGAACCTGCTAGCAAACTAGTGGGGGATTAGTACTTTCGTCCTCGCTGTACTGATCAAAAACCCACTTAACAAACCGACATTTAGTATTGTATTGATTCATGCAAACATACAATTTAGTTCTCTTTCTATGTTCTCCTTAGGATGAGTTCAAGGCATATTCGAAGACTGTAAAGCATGGCAAGCATGTTATTCAATTCGCGTAAGTAAATAGGCAAGCAATCTCGTGTTTGATTCGTGGCGTAACTTAGAAATATCGACGCACTCGCCCTTGCACCGACGCAAGGTGAATACGCCTATCCGTTTTCCCAGTCATGTTATAAGTGCTCGCTATTCAGGATCCGTCCATACAGGATATATGCACACCTCGCACTTCCAAACCCGTCGCCCTTAACTATATGAAGGTCACTAGCTTTCCGAGCTAGAATGGACTTATATTTATCGAAATCGAAACATAAGACGATGTTAACTCTGTGCGGTTGCTAACCAACATCAGAGACCATCGAAATAATCGTAGCAAGTGGCTTATCACATTCACCAAAAGGTCGCTACCCTTCTAAATGAAGTGCTCCAACAATACCGAAAACGAATCCCTCCTAGGCCGAACGGTCCCAGCGCCCTGGCGCGCCGCGTTCGAGGGAATACCCATGCACGGGCTTTTATATCTTTAAGTCCATTTGACCATGCAACGAATCTTATCTTTCATACAACCAAGCAAGTTCGCTTATCTCTATTTCGATTGGCACAACGCCCGAATGTCTTCAACGAACGCCCGAAGGCCGCGAACATTTCGAAGGGCACCATGCCGCATTATCATCTCGTATTTCTTCCGTTAACTTTCTATTTTCTTACGTTTCATACTTTGTATCAATGTTTCAATGGCATCATGCCTCAACTCAATGCTCGTCAACCGAACGATCCGAAGGTCCCGAACACCTTTCGAGGCATTATGTTATATCCGACAGTTCCGCCACATTCATGCCACAACTGTATTCTTTCGCAACGAAGCCATCTTTTATGATCTCGTGCACGTAGGTACGTTTCGACACATTTATCATCTATCCTTCGCGTCGTACACTTGCTGCACGCGTCGAAGCCGTATTTTCATGCTTTAGTATTTCAATGTCCGTGGCTTGCGCGCTAGGGCGCTCGCCTATTGTCTTTCAATGTTCTAGCCGTTCTAACTCGTGCACGAAGGCACGGTATGGTTCGTGCACTAAGGCACTCGCCGAGTACAGTTATCCCCCATTATTGCGGCTTGCGCACCGAGGCGCTCGCCTTTGCGATATCCAATGTTCTATAACGACTCGTACGTTTGCCGTACGATTCATTTCAATTGTTCTATCTAGTGTTCAACACGCACTACGTTTATCTCTCTATCGAGCCAAGCCCGTGGCGTTGATAGGTTAACTCAGCATTCAATGATATGTGTTTTACTTAAGCATGACGGAGTAGGAAAGAGAGTTAATGTCCCCCCACCTTGAATCGATATGCCTTGTCGTTTCGCCGAGCCGTTGCGGCTCGATTTCATAACTTCATCGCACGGGCAACTCTCCTGACTTAGCCATTCGAGCACTTCGTGCTTCTTTGAATTATATGTCCGTTTTGACTTACCGTGCCAACGTCTCAGTCCGTCGCAAGGCGACGATTTACTTTCGCGGACCCCTTACTGAATAAGGCAAAAGATCGACCTCTAACATTTCAGCGTAAACGTATAGCCTGCACATGAAACCAACTAAAATCAATACTTGCATCGATTCGGACTTGTGCCTTGGTCGATTCGATTTCTTAGAATCTTCGAGCCGTCTCAACGCACTTATCCTTCGAGGCAACGCGGCGCTTCGCATCGATTCACTCGATGCTTTCTTTGGGACAAGGCAACTCTTCGCATCGACTTAGTTCGATGTATTCGTCGGGACAACTCAACACTTTGTATCGATTCACATCGATACGTAATTGGGTCAACGCAACTCTTCGAGTCAACGACTCAGCATAATGCACCGTGCGGAGCGGGGCATTACATAATATACCACTCAAAACAAGGTTCGTCCCGAACCGAAACCAATACTAAATTTCCAAGGGTTTCATTAGATCGTTCCACGATCTCGTCTCACTATCGTTTGGATCGTACAACTTAGTTTGGAATCATACACATATTTTAGGCGTCCCACCAATATATGCATTTCATCCAAGCTCAGTTGTAAGATATCGGAACAACGCAAACATGTAACTTCTCATTTTCAATTACTTGCCATCTCGTACTCTCGATTGGACTTGGCTCTGTTACTTGTTCTCGCAATTCTAGCGCACATGCATATTGATACATACGCGATCCTTCAACAAAAGTTAAGGCACACGATGCGATTCAAAAATCGCATTTCTCACTTCGTATGTTTCATCGGGACTATCAATTCTACGCGTCGCGTCAAGCCGTCGCGCATGCGATCACGACGAGTCTCCGCAACGCCTTGCGTTCGGCGTCACTATCCAACGATTTCTGATGTCTTACTTCGTATCCTATCTCGACATGATTCTCTTTTGTTGACTTGCAAAAGCATCAACATTCAGGACTACGTCCCCCAGGTGACTTACCTAGACACCGTGCTCAAATCCTTCCGACGCAAGTTTAAATTGACATTGCACAAAGGCCACAATATATCCGACATGACAGTTTACATCGAGGCGACCGTGCTCAAGACAACGATCGCCTTTTACACGAAGGTTCTTACGATACGCCTTACGTTCGATTCCTATCGAGTAGGAAATTCACTAGCCAAATTCCCGACTTATCCGTCTCGCAACATCGAACATAAGTTTTGATTCACGCAAGCTCAATTGCAAGGTGAATCTGTATCTAACGACATGTCTCGTAGGTTATTCCCTTATCGTTTCCTCTCGTGCATAGCACGTTTCTCGCAATCGCCTACTCGCATCACCAAATTCGTTGGTGAATTTCTAGTTTGATCGTCGACCAACATCACCATTCAAGTATTCATCCGACGAATACTCAAGATCTAGCTACATCATTCTCAATCGAAAGTTGTTCCAACAATTCTCGATCGCCTAGACTTATCGTCAACATGCACCACATTGTATTTGTTATCGATGCAATCTCATATGCGATATCGCATGGGTCATCTTACGGTCTGCAACATTCAATTTGATTTGGCGGTCAAGTCTTCTAGGGTCAGCTGCCCCGAAGCTACGCTCGATAATTGTGGATCATCACCGAAGGACAGTTTACTACGAACCATGCTATATCTTATTTCGGAGCCAAATCACGTTCCGACGATTTCTATGCGACTACCCAAATCCGTACATAACCATTTCTATCGGCACAACTGATGCGCAACTATCATCCGAGTAAAGTCATGCACTGCCGTCGATGATTCCGCAATTTACGAAACATCTACTCGTATCGAGTTCGAGTCTATCTTATTTCGCGGTCGACACACGAGATGCTATACGCATCGAGCAATCGTCGATGACTTATAGTCTCGTCCTGATCAATCACAAAATTTACGATCAACCAGTTCGTTTCATTCTCGTATCGTTACTTACAAAATTTCATAGCGCGAGGCACACTCTATTTTGTATTCTCACGTCGTTTACATTTCCTTACGTATCGATATCGATACGCCGTATCCATTTCGATAACGTAAGGGTCAACTTTGAATCCGTTTCAACGTCAACTTAACTCGTATCGCATACATCCAAGTTCGCAACGAACTTTTCCATACGTATCAGCTCGTTCTCCGATTTGTCGCATCCCGCTATACTTTGATCGCGTAACTGAGTTACCGATTATCCAACATCGAACCCTCAAGTCATACGATCTCGCCCTCTAAGTTTCGCGCATTTTCAGTTGTACTCAAATGAGTTTTGCCGTAACGTAACCAACTATTTCTTAGGCACGATTACTCACGTCAATCAACTCTTCACCGAAGTCGCACATTGTGCGATTCGATTATAGTTCGCCTCGCCCAACGTTTCTATCGAGATCGCAAGTCGTGCGATTCGATTACCATTCGCGTATTCTAACATTTTTGTTGAGATCACAAGTCATACGATTCGATTACAATTTGCATCGTCGAACATTTTCATCGAGCTCGCAAGTCGTGCGGTTCGATTTCAACGTTTCGAGTTTCCTATCCCGTCGATCCGATTGTTGCCTCAAGGCATAATCGTTTCGCTAGTTTCCATCATTCGACTGACACAAAATTTTCAATCGACGTATCATTCAATGTTACGAGTCCCGCCTTACCGTTCTAACCGATCATCGAAGAACACTTGCATCAACATGCCGTCGTACAAATTCTCATTCGAGACTCGGTGCTATCCCGTCCGTTGCGGACAAACCTTTCGCAATTCTCACAATACGTCGATGCAATTCATCGCACAAATGGTATTACATATACCCCTCGGAATCGAGCCATTCATTGCATCGGTGGTATGTCATATACCACCCAGAAATTAAGTTACTTCCGTCGCAACGTACTCTTTACGAACCAACGATCTCTTCCGACTCGCGATTTCCGCAGTGATCGTGCTTGATCACAACCGTAACTCTGATTAATCAGAATCCGACGCAACTAGGCCAATGTATTCATTTGCCAACACAAGCTCGGTGCGCAACCGAACCGATTTCGTTTCTCGATTTATAACTTTTGTTTTCTTTTGTTGCATCTTGAGCAATAATTCATTTTTAATATCCGTCGCACTTCGTGCAGCGATTACTTTGATACACGTTGCACCACGTGCAATAATTTTACTTTCGACATGCGTTGCACCACGTGCAACATTTCACTTTCAATACGCATTGCACATCGTGCAACGATTTATTTCTGATACGCATCGCACCACGTGCAACGATTTATTCTCGACATCTGTTGCACCTCGTGCAACATTTTATTTCCGACATTCAAAGTCAATGCTCAAATCCGTTCAACACATTCGATATTGACTTATCGCTTTTCATCGCAACGCAAATTCGAAATCGATATGTGAATCCGTTCGACACATTCAATATAAACTTTCATTTTTTTTTCAACGCATCATTTACAATCAACGCGTGGCAATTGCTGCAGCAACATTCCACGACTTTCATTGTATCGATGCAACCAACATCTCTCACATCGATCGTTGCAACCAACGAATATCTCGAATTACAATTCACGACGTGTTGCATCCGCGGCAACAAATCCTTGAATTCACATCTCGCAACTCGTTGCACTTGCAGCAACAAACCTTTTCTGACTTTTCCAGCAACACCATGTAATTTCCAAAACAACACGCGGCAAAATTACATGATTTGTATTAGACTTATTGTATGGAACATCCAGTGCGGCATCGAGTAGAGTCAAGAGTGATTTCGATTGGTGGTGGGCAACTCTTTGGAATTGAAATAAAGCAAGCGTCCAGAGGAAATTGAGCCTAGAGCTCTGATACCAATTTGTCACGTCCCGACCCGGAATCACCCGAATCTTCGTCCTCGCATGGGGCGTGATGCCGCAGGAGCCTGGAGTTGCGCTCGTGCAAGGCAAGATGACAAGTTCTCAAATTGTTATCTTTGAGTTGAACGTTAACAACGAAAGGAAAACAGAGTATATGAAACGATTCTCTTTATTGAATTTCGAAATCAGATTACAAAGGCTTTCGATAGCCCAACGGAATTTGCCAGATTGGCTACAACACTCAGGTTCTCTCTTGCCCACAAAGGATTTCACCGTTCCATATATCATGCCTTCTATATCTCGGCCGCATCAATCCTGTTGCATATCCGAGCGTCAATGCGATCGCACGTTTCAATACGCTTCGGCATTCCAAGCCTCAACGCGTTCAAGCGAAGCTCCGCCGCGAGCAGACCAATCCCTGAACCTGCTAGCAAACTAGTGGGGGATTAGTACTTTCGTCCTCGCTGTACTGATCAAAAACCCACTTAACAAACCGACATTTAGTATTGTATTGATTCATGCAAACATACAATTTAGTTCTCTTTCTATGTTCTCCTTAGGATGAGTTCATGGCATATTCGAAGACTATAAAGCATGGCAAGCATGTTATTCAATTCGCGTAAGTAAACAGGCAAGCAATCTCGTGTTTGATTCGTGGCGTAACTTAGAAATATCGACGCACTCGCCCTTGCACCGACGCAAGGTGAATACGCCTATCCGTTTTTCCTGTCATGTTATAAGTGCTCGCTATTCAGGATCCGTCCATGCAGGATATATGCACACCTCGCACTTCCAAACCCGTCGCCCTTAACTATATGAAGGTCACTAGCTTTCCGGGCTAGAATGGACTTATATTTATCGAAATCGAAACATAAGACGGTGTTAACTCTGTGCGGTTGCTAACCAACATCAGAGGCCATCGAAATAATCGCAGCAAGTGGCTTATCACATTCACCAGAAGGTCGCTACCCTTCTAAATGAAGTGCTCCAACAATACCGAAAACGAATCCCTCCTAGGCCGAACGGTCCCAGCGCCCTGGCGCGCCGCGTTCGAGGGAATACCCATGCACGGGCTTTTATATCTTTAAGTCCATTTGACCATGCAACGAATCTTATCTTTCATACAACCAAGCAAGTTCGCTTATCTCTATTTCGATTGGCACAACGTCTGAATGTCCTCAACGAACGCCCGAAGGCCGCGAACATTTCGAAGGGCACCATGCCGCATTATCATCTCGTATTTCTTCCGTTAACTTTCTATTTTCTTACGTTTCATACTTCGTTTCAATGTTTCAATGGCATCATGCCTCAACTCAATGCTCGTCAACCGAACGATCCGAAGGTCCCGAACATCTTTCGAGGCATTATGTCATATCCGATAGTTCTGCCACATTCATGCCACAACTGTATTCTTTCGCAACGAAGCCATCTTTTATGATCTCGTGCACGTAGGCACGTTTCGACACATTTATCATCTATCCTTCGCGTCGTACACTTGCTGCACGCGTCGAAGCCGTATTTTCATGCTTTAGTATTTCAATGTCCGTGGCTTGCGCGCTAGGGCGCTTGCCTATTGTCTTTCAATGTTCTAGCCGTTCTAACTCGTGCGTGAAGGCACGGTATGGTTCGTGCACTAAGGCACTCGCCGAGTACAGTTATCCCCCGTTATTGCGGCTTGCGCACCGAGGCGCTCGCCTTTGCGATATCCAATGTTCCATAACGACTCGTACGTTTGCCGTACGATTCATTTCAATTGTTCTATCTAGTGTTCAACACGCACTACGTTTATCTCTCTATCGAGCCACGCCCGTGGCGTTGATAGGTTAACTCAGCATTCAATGATATGTGTTTTAATTAAGCATGACGGAGTAAGAAAGAGAGTTAATGTCCCCCCACCTTGAATCGATATGCCTTGTCGTTTCGCCGAGCCGTTGCGGCTCGATTTCATAACTTCGTCGCACGGGCAACTCTCCTGACTTAGCCATTTGAGCACTTCGTGCTTCTTTGAATTATACGTCCGTTTTGGCTTACCGTGCCAACGCCTCAGTCCGTCGCAAGACGACGATTTGCTTTCGCGGACCCCTTACTGAATAAGGCAAAAGATCGACCTCTAACATTTCAGCGTAAACGTATAGCCTGCACATGAAACCAACTAAAATCAATACTTGCATCGATTCGGACTTGTGCCTTGGTCGATTCGATTTCTTAGAATCTTCGAGCCGTCTCAACGCACTTATCCTTCGAGGCAACGCGGCGCTTCGCATCGATTCACTCGATGTTTTCTTTGGGACAAGGCAACTCTTCGCATCGACTTAGTTCGATGTATTCCTCGGGACAACTCAACACTTTGTATCGATTTGCATCGATACGTAATTGTGTCAACGCAACTCTTCGAGTCAACGACTCAGCATAATGCACCGTGCGGAGCGGGGCATTACAAAAGTTGTGGGTACTGATAGTCGGTAGTAGACACTTAATATAGAAGAAAGTTTGTCAATATTGTATCACTTCTTCTTCTAGACTTTGTAGTCTAGGACTCTAGGGGAACTTGGAGTGTGCTCCTTGGTTGCATGAGCTTAAACTACATATCGAAAAGGTGGGTCTGCTTACCTACCAAATGTCCACCTAGGTTTAATGACATGATCTTCTAATGTTCATAGCTATCTTGGGCAGGAATTTGGCACCATCATAATGGAGGATTAACATCAGGTTGACAAACGATTATAAAAGCTTTGGAGATTGCTTATGCTCCATAGTTGACCTCATTCTGATGAGAGAAGGCTTGGATGATGATGATAATGACCCTTATCCATGTCCATATTCATGAAACGTAGGTGGCTACTATTGTACCTATTTGAAAATGTCCATATCTTGTATCCGTATTGTGTCCTTACTCGTATCTATGTTCATGTTTTGCAGCATAGAAAGTGGGAAAGCAAAACGAAGCTGTATCATGTAGAAACGTGAACTCATTGTATTGGATTACGTTAACTTTTATTTTCCTTCCCCTCACATTCATATCAATCACACATAGCCTAAAAGTCCCAAAATGTTCAAATCATGTAACTGAAAGTTCTAATTTTGGACAAGTTACAAGTTAATTACAATGTGAAGCTTTATGTATTCTCACTAAGTCACCATATATGCATTTTGTTTTAGATACTCACCAAGACAATAATGAGCAACTCTTCAGTTCCCTTCCTTTTTTGTACTTCGATAAAGGAGAGCTTTGAACTTTCTTATCATAATTTAAAAGGGTCTATAAAGGGAACATTTTCTAGGCTAGTCCAGCTGTATTTTCTATGTTGAACATATCCTGATTTAGTTGTTGTCTAAGATGCATATTGTACTTAGAACTTCTATACTAACATTTTGGTTTTGTTACTTAGTTATATTAAGTAAGAAGTAAACTATAGTGTGTAATAAGAGATGAATTATGATTGAAAAATCCTCATGTCTACATGAATTTCTATGATTATCTCCACTTGTTCCAAGACGTAACTTGTGGAACTGTACCACTTTATGAATAAAGTGATCTTCATGTACATTCTTACAAGCAGATGACCATATTTCACATTTTGGCTACTTTTGATAACAGAAATTGTTGTCCTTTTTGTTTCTTCTACATGTTTAGATGATCTGAATGTGTCTTGAAATTAAGGGTTATATAATGTTGGAAACTTTGTAACGAAGTTACCGTTTACAATTTCATTATTTGTTTTTCTGAACCATACTCAAATCCCTTTTTTTGGGCAAATATATAACTGTTTGTAGCTATTATAAGTTTTGTAAGTCAAAAGAGGTCTAGAATGCACTTTTATTCTAATATGGCAAATGGCTTCTTATACTTTTTCCGTGAAGCAAACAACTTAAGAAGCTAGTTCTCTCTGGTAGCATTTTTTAAAAGCTCTTGTATACTTCAAATGAATGGATCCTTCAGTCATTTCGTATTCTCTTTCTAGATTGGACAAGGCACTTATAGTAATGTTTACAAGGCGAGAGACACTTTAACAGGAAAAATTGTGGCTCTAAAGAAGGTCCGGTTTGATAATTTGGAGCCGGAAAGTGTGAAATTTATGGCACGGGAGATCCTTATACTACGTCGGTTGGATCATCCCAACGTAGTGAAATTGTTAGGTTTAGTGACATCAAGAATGTCTTGTAGTTTGTACTTAGTATTTGAATACATGGAGCATGATCTGGCTGGTCTTGCGGCAAGCCCAACGATCAAGTTTACAGAACCTCAGGTTGGCTTCTGACTATAAACTAAATTCACTTCTTTTATTGACATGGAAAAGTAAGAATAATCTAAGATGTGTTCCTTTGAACAGGTGAAATGTTATATGCATCAGTTGCTGTCAGGTCTTGAGCATTGTCACAATAGGGGTGTCTTGCATCGTGACATAAAGGGCTCAAATCTCTTACTTGATAATACTGGGATACTTAAAATTGCAGACTTTGGTTTGGCTTCTTTTTTTGATCCAAATCACAAGCAGCCGATGACGAGCCGCGTTGTTACTCTGTGGTATCGTCCACCTGAGCTTCTCTTGGGGGCCACTGATTATGGGGTTGGTGTGGACCTTTGGAGTGCAGGGTGTATCCTTGCTGAGCTTTTGGCTGGAAAGCCTATTATGCCTGGCCGGACTGAGGTAACTAATGTGACTAGATTCTTTCTCCTTTTCTTCTATGTATTATCATTGTCTCATGGAGCTGTGTTTGAGTTGAACTATTGTTGTTCCTGATTCTTTTTATATTTGTTAATATTTCTCAAGCACAACGAGGTAACCTAAAAGAAAGGTTGTAAACGGCGATAGGCAGGTGCGCGGTGGAGATGGTCCGCTCAGTCCGCCTAGGCGCCTGATACATTTTGAACATTTTTTTTAACTATTCTACTCTTCTTTTTTGCATACCATGCATATATAAGGATATTTTATACATAAGTAAGTTGTAGAACAAAGATTTATGAACTTTCAGTCTTATTAAAGTGAATCATAGGTCCATAATGCTTGCAAAACTGTTTTCTAAAACATCTAGTCAGGTATTGCTCCGCTTAGGCGTCCGCCTGTACCGCCTCACCTCCGCCTACGCTGCCAAACCTTTGCTGGCTGCCTAGTCCACCGCCAATGACAAAAGTGGTGCAGAGAACGGTCGCCTCGCCCCTTGGTGCCGCCTTGACTTCTCTTTAGAACACTGCCTAAAAGTACCTATGAAACTTTGCAATATACATAACCTTGGCCAAAATACATAATTTGGTTATACTCTCAACATTCTGGCTTTTAAGATCATTCTCTATGTCATATGCACAAATATGAGGCTTTTGGTTGAACCTTCACTGGGTGGAATCATTATCTGGCTAAACTTCAGTCTTCTTTTATATGGGCACTCATTAAATTTGCATACCTTTCTATCTTAGTCATAGAGGTTGTATATGTGACAAGATTCTAAATACGGTTTGACAAACTTCTTTACGAATTTGTATGGACAACTAGCACAAAATGAAACTCGTTATATCCTTGCCCTATCTCTCTACCTTCCACAAAAATAAAACATTACCCCTCTTCCCAAACGCCAAACCTGACCATCTTTTATATCTTTTTTCTTTACTATTTAACTACAACAGGTTTGAAGTCGTCATAGTGTGGTGAAGCCGTTGACTGTCATTACCAAAAGAAGCTAAGGAGTCTCATTTTTTTTTTATATAAATATTTTAAAGTACTCATGCATGCATGTATGCTAAGCTGTATGCATGCATGTTGTGTAGTAGATTATTTATTTATTTTTGACTTTGATTCACGTGCATACATATATAGTAGTCTTATACTAAAACCCTGGTCATTTTCTTTCCTAACCTAAATCTAGCTTGCGACTTCCTCTTTCTCTATCCCTTTTTTGCAAAAATGCTAGCCCTAATCCTTAAGTTTCTCCTCCCTAAGCCCCCATCTCTTCCTCCTGACGCCTCCATTTGCCCACAGTAGATCCACCACCATGTCATCCGACGTGCTAGTCATTCCACCATCCCAACAATATCCTGAGCACCCACCACTCCACCCTGACCCCCTCTGTCTGTGACCTCCTTTTCTACTCTTGCCTTCAGCTGCTCGAGCTGACCAACCCATGTGCCTCCGCAGGCTAACCTCCTCGAGCCTGTATGGCCTTTAGATCCCGACCACAACTACTCTACTGCTTCCGCTACAGCTGTCGATCCCGCACCAAATGCAGACCCATGCCAGCAGCTAATTACTACCAACACCCCGTTGTTATTCCCCACCCGCCTCCACCCGATGTTCACTTACTGTTGTACCCTCGACCTACGTCTCCACTGTGCGACCGACCCAGTTGCTGCTCTCTAGCTGTCACCCCTTCTTGCAATCCCCTGACAACATTGCTTGACCTTGTCGACCTCCTCCACCACCACCTGACCACCTCTTGTCTATTTCCATCCATGCTCACCCCGTAATTGATTAACCTAATATAGATTTCTAAATTAAATTTTAAAAGAAGGAAAAGTGGAAAAAGAAAATTCCTTTTCCAAGTTAAACATGCTTGTCATCTGCAAATTGAGGGGGAGTGTCCGTTGCCTCGTGAGTCAATGTCTACTTACGCTGCTACTTCTGGTAGTGTCTCCTTGTGTCGATTGCTGCTGCTTATGGTCATGCATCCTCGAGTGCTGCTCCTTGCTTCTTTTGGTCGTTTGTCCTTTGCACGTTGGTCTCTGCTACTTTGTGTTGTGAGGCCTCATGCATCAAAATTTTCTCTCTCATCTTGCATCTTTGTGCATCAGTGTCTGCTACTTATGGTCGTACGTTGATCTCCGCTACTTTTAGTCTTGCGTCGGTCTGTGCTACATCTAATTGTGTGTTCTCGTGTACCGATTTTGCTACTACTACTAGTTATTGTATCCAAGTTGGATTTGCTCCTTAATTTAGGTCATATGATGTATGGGGCCAAAATTGCTCATTCATCTCCAAAGTAACCGGTGATTGTGTGCATTAGCTATTTAATTTATTTAACCAATGTGCCAATGTATAACTGCTACTTAACATCTTATCCTTGACCCAAATAAAGGGTATGGATCCATAAATTGAGATCAGCCATAGCTCCATGTTGGATTTGACCATTGTTTGAAGGGCCTGTTTGGACTCAAAATTGACATTAGGAGTTCCTTGTGAGTTGGTCATACTCTGGTTTCATTCTCCATTTAGTTTGTTGCTATGGCACGGTTGAATTTGTCCAGTACTGTTTGCTTTGTTGGATTCATTTTTTAGTGAAGAACAATGGACCATGGCCTTTTCTTTTGTCAGTTTCATGACCACTTACATGCCCATTAGAGATTTCCGTTTGAATTTTTGGCTCATTAGTCCATGTTTATTCATCAGCAATACAAAATAAAAAGCATGTAGCTCAGTTAGCACTGCAGACTATCTGTAACAATGTTCGTGTCTATTAGGTTGAACAGCTGCACAAAATATTTAAGCTATGTGGTTCCCCTTCAGAGGAGTACTGGAAGAAGTCAAAATTGCCACATGCGACAATATTTAAGCCCCAGCAGCCATACAAACGTTGCATAGCGGAGACATTTAAAGATTTCCCATCATCAGCATTGCCACTAGTTGAAACACTCCTTGCAATTGACCCAGCAGATCGTTTAACTGCAACTGCTGCACTAAATAGTGAAGTAAGTCTTGTATTTTCTGATCATTAGCATCTCTTCATACACATGCTGTATCTTTCTGATAGACTTAGATTATGACTTTCAATTCTTTACTACTAAATATAACACTAGAATTTGTTTATAGATGGTGACAATTCAATAAGTGTTCATGTCTTTTTGAGTTCATTGCCACCTCATGAACCAATCATTAGAATAATAATATCTACCTATGTCCTCCAAAGAGCTCTTGCCTTTTACATCAGTATTAAAAACGAAATATACACTTGAGGACCAAGGTTGTCCGACCTGGGAACTGAGATGCTTTGGATCCTGAGGTCGCAATTGTTGTAGCTGGTCAATTACGATAAATCATCATATATAATTGAGCTGTATCATCAGATAATTCAACAATTTTTCTTTTGCTTTTATCCAATACACTAACCTGTTAATAGTAAAGCAGTTTCCATATCACCAATCCAACCCACCAAGGCTGCTAACATTATGGCCACATCCAAATATTTCATAAAATACATCATCCAAATACCACCTGCTACACCACATAAATAATCGAGACTGCTATACACTACTTACATGAAACAAGTACTAATACAATATCAAAAAGTGTACTATACATAAAGTCCACATTTACACAAAATACCTGTAGGCGATGCTTCTCTATCATACACTAAACAATATGGTTTGAATCCTTGAACCATTACCGAGAGAGTTGCATCAGTCGAAACAAATTTATATGTGAGACGGGCATGAGCAATGAAATCTACTGTAAAATTACCTTTATTACAGTTGTCTTCAGATCTTTTTGGCTTATCTTGTCAAGGCATGTGGTACCAAGGCATGTGGTACCAAGGCGTGTGGTACCAAGGCATGTGGTACTTAACAGGATATAATTAATAATGACTTTTTAGCTTGTTTTCAATATATAAATGGGCTTTGTTCTTTGTTTGAACCTGGTTATTGAAATTGTGATGTGGAGGAAATCATACTTGTGTATTATGGTATATTGGTATTACCAAAAAGGGAATGTCATTCCCTTTCACTCTTTGGCTTAGTGTTGATGTGTCATAGAGACGAATACGATATCCTTTGGCAAATTGTACCATTGTAGCTCTTCGTTCAGACTCTTTACAATTTAGGGCTGTTCCTTGTTTGCATGAGCTTAAATTGCATAGCCAAAAGGTAGGTCTACCTACCTACCAACTAGCTCTCTAGGTTCTATGACATGGCTATCTCATGCACATAGCTACTTGGCTAGGAATCTGACACTGACATAGAGGGTTGGTGGTTCACAACAATCATAAAAATTGTATCCATTCTTGATGCTCCATAGCCGGCCATTCTGATGGAAGAAGGCTTGGATGATGATGATGTTGATGACTTGATTATGAGTATGGTATACCAAAGATAGTAGCTAGAGATTTTTATAAGTCGATTAGGGAAAAATCATCATCAAAGCCGACCATAAAGCATAAACTCGATAAAAGAATTGACAAATTTTTTATGAGCCGCCTACCGACTTGACCGTAACTCTCTATGTTAGTGCCAAATTTCTAACCCAAGTAGCTATATGCAAAAGAGAGCCATGCCATAAAACCTACATAGTTGGCAGGTAGGTATACCTAGCTTTTGGTTATGTAGTTTAAGCTCATGCAACTAAGGAGCATCATATGATGGCTGCTAATTTTTGTCATTGGAGATTGATTTATAGGAGCGACCATTGAGATTTTCTGTGTATTCTCTTTCGGGAACCTTCCACGAATTAAGATGTGCTATCTCAGTTGCAAGTATATATTTTTTGTACCTTTTCTGGTTGATTTTCCTATCGACATGTTTCTATTAGATTAAATTTCAGTTTGCCGTATATTTTTAAGTCGCAGTCTCTGCCAATCAGGATCACAGTTATTTACTTGTTAAGGTTTTCTAACTGGCCACCTAGGTTTTGTGGCATGGTTCTCTCATGTTCATAGCTACCTTGGTTAGAAATTTGGCACCAACATAGAGCGTTGATGTCAGGTTGATAGCCGGTCATAAAACTTTGTCAAATCTTCTATGGAGCTTTCTTATGCTCCATAGCCAATCCCATTCTAATTGGAGAAAGCTTGGATGATAATGATGATGACGACGATGACGATAAAGATGTTTGGAAATGAAGAGATTGTGAGACAGAAGGTGGAATGATGGAGGTGAGAATACTGTGATGGATGTATGGTCAAATAGGCTTGACATCAAGAGGTGAGTACTTATAGGGAGCTTTTTGGTTCATGCGAGTAGGAGAGGGGTTAAGAAGTTGGAAAAGTGTGTGGAACTCCCATCCAATGGGCCCGATGTTTCATTAGTTTCTCCCTGCTTCCTCCCTATCATCCAAATATTAACTGAACTAGTAATCCTATATGGCATTCGAAACGTTAGAGAGGATCCCTACTTCCATGAGCCAAAAAGAGGAAGAGAGAAGAGGGGTGGGGCCTGCCAGTTCTTACTGCTTCCACCGCAGATCTGCAAACCAAACATCCTTTAACTGAAAGTTGGAGAATTATTTGATATGAAATGGCCCTTAAAAGGAGACATAAGTATCTCCCCTCAGGGGAAGGATATTGGCTCTCTTGACATGTTGGAGGAGAGTAATTATTTAGGTAAAGAAATGGATGTTTAAGAACAAGATGAAAGGAAATATATAATATACCTTTGGTTATGTTCGTTGGTGTGAGAAATGCAAACTTATTATTCTATAATTTTTTCTTCTTCTTGTTTTAGTCTTTCAGAAGCCTTCTTATTCACTTTAACTTTAGGAAAAATGTATCTCGAATCAGGCTTGTGCAAGGCGTGTGCCTCTCTTTTCCTGCTAGAAATAGAGGAATCCCATCCATTCAGATGATGACCAGTTTTAGTTACTAATATCGAACATTTGTGCGATATTTGTATACACACACATATAAAAGATAAAAATGTGTACTCTATATGGACTTTGTTAATGCTTAACCACAACTTAATGAAAGATGCCAATCAAAGTATATGACCAGTGCAAATTTTGCTGTCCTTGTTTTTAGATATCTTGTTTTGGAATAATATTTTATTGCTCTTTTCTTTGATATGTCATAGATCTCCCTGTTTTACTATTTAGGTCAGGATGCTTAAGATTGTCCCAATAACTAACACCTTTTGTTTTTAAAGTTCTTTACAACTCCCCCTTATGCATGTGAGCCTTCAAGTCTTCCACAATATCCTCCAAGTAAGGAGATGGATGCTAAACTAAGGGATGAAGAGGCTAGAAGGTTTGTGGTCATCAACTTGTTGGTATAAATATTCAAGTCAAACTACCTGCTTTATATTGGCATGATTGTGTTATTATTCTCTGTTGGAGTCAATTTTTTTCTGCACGAAATCATGAAATTTATACCTCTTTCACTCAGAATATCTAGTTTCTGTTTTTCTATCATATCTTGCTTTGATATATGTAATGGTAAATCAGCAATCTCTCAACTTTTACTTCTATCTACAGTAAGTTATCTTGTTGAGATTTGATGTGACAATTGGTGACATGCATGAATATCATATAAATAGATTATTTAGACTCACAGTAACACATCCCAGAGCTTATCTAGGATTAGTGTGAATATGCTATAGTTTGAGAAGATATGGACAGTCATCTTTCTATTTTCGTTTTGGTTAGCAAACAACTAATTGAGAAACTGAACCCACAGCTAACTTGAGGCCCACTAATATTGAGTATTTAATGGAATCAAAGGGCTGAGTAACATGCCTAGTGTATGACCTCACTGGATCAATAAATGATTGTTTTTGTTCCATCATTTACCAGAAAGGTTCAAGCTTGAAAGTGTTTGAGTCATACATTTTGGTTCATGCTATCAATAAAAGTTTCTCTAGGGACAGCTAATTGGTGCGGTGAAAGGAAAGTTTATGGTGATTTAGTGTGAATCCTTGTTCTAGTGGTCTCTGCTAATTTTGCGAAAACATATATCATCAAGAGCAATTTACTGGCAAAACATGAGACATTTAACTATTTTGATGATGTGAACAATAACGTAGCATATGTGAAGTATGTTTAACGGAGAATGGACTGGTTAAAGAAGTGGTAAGCATACGATAACTGAGATCCCCACAGTATACCCTATGAATTAAGTAGAAGAGACGAGCCTCTTTTTCAGTTTTGATCCTTCTCTCCACCATAATACCCATATTAAAAGAAAAAAAAAACCAATTATTACGTAAGTTTTAACTAATTTTTAATTCAAAGAATGATTTCATGAGAATGGAGTAACAGCATAATCCAATGAGCAGATATGGAGATGAAATTGCCTCCTAGCTCATTGATTGTACTAATGACAATTAATGCTCTTCATACCTTTCACATGATTTGATAATCTATAAAATTGTGAAACCTTCCAAATAAATGAAATGATTATGTTACGTTAATTTGAGGTAATATAAAATGTCAGTGCATGGTGTAGCCAGAAAATTCATGCCAGTGGGTTGGCTGGGAGAAGGGAAAGTGGGCACTCTAGCCAACTAATAGCTGATTTCAAACAATTCTAATCACCGTGGGCCATTGCAACAAATAGATTAAGCACATGACCGTGCATTCTAGTTACTCTGTACATGAAAGGAGAATTTTTAGTTTTACAATCAAGCTTCAACATTTGCTAGGTGAACTTGTTAACTTGTTAACATGGATTAGATTTCATGCATGAACATTAGAGACAATTGTACAAAGTTAACTGTCTTTTTCGCTTAGATGTCATGATCATTTTATTAGAATGATCAAAGTAACAGAATACCAAAGGATAATAAGATAAAATTAAAGTGTATTTACCAAAAACTCTATGATGTTAATGAATCTACAGGGGGGATTTATGGGTAAAAAGAGGGTACATTGCTAACATACACCCTTCTTTGGTATGTTAGCAGATTACACACATTGAACTTTACATAATTCACATTCTGGCTAATATTTGGGAACTGGCAAAACGGGTAGACACATTAAAATAAATAAGCCTTAGGTTATATACTTCTTTGCACTGATTTTTATTATTATATCCACTTTGTCTCTGCATTCTGGATCCTCCGCTTTAGCAGCAAGAAGAGTCCCATCTTTTGCCTCCTTGAACTGGTTAATGGTATTAAGGCTGTGTATATATCGACCCTCCCTAGACCCTGCATTAGAGGAGTTTCGTAGGCCATAGCATTGGGATGCCCTTATTATATATATTTATTCACACTTCTCTTTAGAAGTACAACTCAGTTTGCCTACTTCTTAATTTATTAAATTTTACATGAGAGGAGTGTGCATGCCAAAGAGCTTTATCTATACCCTCACCTCAGCTACAAGAAAAGGTAGATATTCCTCATCTCACGTGCACTTGTGCCAGGAGACGTTGGATCTTCGGTCTATGTACAAGGAGCAGGTGTCAAGTAGAGAGAACACTGAACAAATTCTTAGCTTGGTCGGTGGCAACAAAATACAATTGTAGAACATTTTCTCTTGCCTGATTTTATCATAATTATTCCATCCCTACAATATTTTTTTTTTTCCATACATGAAAGATGACAATACTTGCTCCTGAGAGACCTTGTATCTGGTATGTACGTTCTACTGTTTTTTTGCCCACGCCGTAAGCTGTCATATCCACATTGTTTTCATTTCACCTTCCAAAGTATCTCCTTTTTTTTGTATAGCGTGAACTCCATATCCCTGTGCTTATAACTGGAAGTGAGTTTGGAGTTTTGACTTCTCCATATCCCTGTACTTAGATCAATATTTATGACCGTGTAGGTTGAGAGCTGCTGGTGGGAGAGCTAATGGTGATGGAACAAAGAAGTCACGCACACGCGATCGAGCTCCAAGGGCAGTTCCTGCTCCCGAGGCTAATGCGGAACTCCAAGCAAACCTTGATGTAAGTCATGTTAGCTCTGCCTATAACTGTTCCTAACTACCATTTTATTCTATTTGAGCACAATTGCCATAGTGAGCAGTTAATATACAGAATTTGTGTGTATGGTCATAGCAGCTGATGCTCATGAATATTCACTAATGTACATATGCGCATTATGAAGATAGAGTTCTTCATTTTTGTACTCCACATGTTTAACATCCAGATGATAATTATATGGGACATCGACTGAGAGTTTTCTTAGTTTTTCATGAAAAGCCTTGGTTGCAATCGGTGTTATTTAGGTACCAACGCCTCGCCTTAGTACGTAGGAGAGAGCCTTTAATAACACTGGTTGCAGTTTGCAGAAGTGGGGAAATGTATCATAAGCCTAATACCTGACATTTAGTCTAAACCTAGAATAATCATATAAATTGGATATATGAACAAGCTTCATAGTTGCAATATAGTGGCTATAAACTCCATGAAACTATAGAAACTCCCAACATTTTGAGCTGCTTAAAATTGTTTTCCTGTTTGAGGTAAATGTTGTGGACAGTGGTATTATTTCATGATGCATATCCATCATTCATGATGCATATCCATCACTCGAGATTACAGTTGCTTCTTTTTAAAGGAAAAATGAGAATTGGCCAGCTTGATATTTGTTATTTGGAAGATTTTAGACTTTGGATTGTTCAATCTAAGTTGGTGCATCATAATCTGCATGTCGTGACTGAGAAGTATCAAAAGTTGATATATGAAATTCAAGCTCATTTTCTTTCACATCCGCCTTTGAACGTTTGACCAGTATAAGGTAGATTCATACACAAAGATCCTAAGCTTTTCCTTCCTTTTTTACCTGCCAGGCAGAATTCTCAAGTTATTAGAATAAAATAGCTCAAATAAAATCATAGCTGTAAATAACTCAAATAAAATAACTCAAGTTATTAGAATAATACACACAGAAGTCAAAACTCAAATAAAATCATAGCTGTAAATAACTCAAATAAAATAACTCAAGTTATTAGAATAATACACACAGAAGTTAATATAGCCATACAAGATTTCACGTCACATGTTAACCACCTGAGCTTTCCAGGAATTCCTACTTCCTACCTATGACCTAGACGCTTTAACAATGCTAAACTAACCTATTCCTGTTTCTTTTGGTGGTAAATAACAGAGACGGCGTCTAATCACACATGCTAATGCGAAGAGCAAGAGTGAAAAGTTCCCTCCCCCTCACCAAGATGGAGCTCTCGGCTACCCCTTGGGTTCGTCACATCATATGGAACCAGCCTATGATCCTCCTGACCCATCATCCTTTTCCACGGTGTTCCCATACCAGAAAGGACAGCATGTATCGACATGGTCTGGTCCACTGGTAGACCCTGCCGCTGTTGGGCATCCAAAGCGAAAGAAACAACAGAGTTCAGGAATCAATCGCTTGGTAAAAGATAAGGCCAGTTCTCGGATCAGATAGAAACGAAGCGTATGAATTTTACATTTGGTTTGAACATGGACAGTATACTTGGCTCAAGGGAACCCTGGATGGAGAGGTAAAGGATAGATATCATTTTTACTTGTATCATTTCATTTTTCTTTTCCTTCTCTGTTGTATTTTTTGGACGGCGGGTCAAGATAATTTATAAGTTGTAGCAGGAGCTTTCCTACCATGTATATTTTCACGTTAATTTCTTCTTCTTCTTTCATCTCCACTTTTTGCCCTTATTGAGAGACCACTATTTAGACTAGTTGTTTTAATAATGTAACAGAATATTGTAATACAATTATATATATACTTATAAATTAGTCTGAGAATCAGTTGGTGCTATATTTTAGTACCGCTTGCCAAACAGTATGATCATAATAATCTCTGCGTGTGATGTATTTGGTGGATTAGTTGTATTTTTAGTTGCGTAAACATCACTACTCTGCTAGATCTTTGTTAGATTCTCCTTGTTGGTATATTTTCGTTCGGGCTTGGTCTTGGACTTCATATGTTGAACCCGAGGTTGGGTCGGGCTTGGGCTAGACTTATGATTCATCGGGTTGACTTTAAGTCCGATCCAACCCATCTGAGTTGCACCCCCAGGTTTGTGTATATTGGCCACTCTTGCAGCTTTTGTTTTTGCAGGTCACTTTGGTAAGGCCTACAGTTTTTGGACTCGCGCATATCACACTTTTCCCCCATAGCTAAGCACAAAAACAAGTTGTGCGTGATTGAGTGTGGATAGGAGTAAATTTATTTGGAGTACACAGCAGGACGATATTTGTACCTATTTGTACCTAAATTTTTAGTAATAAATACTGGAAAAGAAGGAAATATTAATCCATGTATTTTGAGAGAAATCATTTTCCTCCTTTTTTTCGGCTAAAAAAGTTCTCAAAGTTTGCAGTTATCAAACAAGGAAAATTAACAACTTTTTTTTAATCTGATTTCTTAACCGTAAATCAAACATAGGCCTATACTTGAGAGAAGTGGGAGACGGAAAAAAAAAACATTGTCGTGCTAGAGAAGTACAGTTTTCTCCGAACAGAAAATAAGAAAAAGAGAGCGAGAAGTGAACTTCTCGCAATCCAAAATGTTTATAGAACACAAGAAGCATCTAGAAATCGAGAATGGCCAAGTGAGGAGGATTAAAATACTATGGCAACCACAGCAACATTCACAATCTCTTCCACAGGGAGGATCCTGTTGGTCGTTATATTAGTGCACAATCACAAAGATTATGATGCTAGAATGTAGAGGCAAATAAATAATAAGAGTAATAAAGGCCAATAGTAAGAGCACTACACAAAGTGCTACTGGATATCACCATTTCTGCAGTTATCAACTCCCAAAATTTGACAGGCCCATACGACGACGGTCAAATTTCTGACTGTCTTGTGCATATTCAAAACTGTCAAAATTTTGACAGTTTTTTAACAGTCTAGGATTGCAAAAATTTCGGCATTCCAGGACTGCAGAAATTTCGGCCATCCTAAGCAGAAGAACTGTCCAAATTTTATACCGCCCTAACTATGCGTAGGATTGCAGAAAATGGTGACTAACATTTTATGTAGCATTGACCATAATGGACCTAATAAATTGCTGACCACATTTTCTTGCCAAACTGTAGTTTAACCGTCCCAACTACGCTGCACCTAAATCCCAACAACTCTCTCAGTACCTGGAAATGGCTCTACACTTGTGCTTGAATCGGCAGCAAATCAGTTCTTAGTGTAACTCTGCATCACTGACTGACCACTTTGAGTCTTTGACATTTAAATTGCAGTAGGCTACCAACCATAAGCAAAACGTGCCCAGACATTTTAAGCACAACCAAAATTAACCAAAATGGACCTTCACTTGTACTAGAAGCTACTGCTAAATAGTTTCCAGAAGTAGATGTGCTAAATAAGGAGCGGTTGCTTCTTGATAAGCTAACCAACAGTGTCAAACCAACTATCAGTACTCTCTTTCATGAGCTATAAACTCTTTGGGACTGGGAAGTGCAGCAGTCATCAGTTTGAAGGAAAAAAAAAATGACAATGTCTTTGATGCTGATACTGGTACTGTCGCTCTCCGCTTTCCCCGGGAATGTCAGAGGCGACGACGATCCGATGTCGGCCTCCTTCGTGTTCGGGGACTCCCTAGTCGACGCCGGGAACAACAACTTCCTCCCGACGTTGTCCAAGGCCAATATAAAGCCCAACGGGATAGATTTCACGGCCTCCGACGGGCAGCCGACCGGCCGGTACACCAACGGAAGGACGATCGCCGACATCGTAGGTCCGTCCTTCGTATGACCTTACTCTCCTTTCGGAACTCCCTTCTTCTTCTAGCGAAACTTGAAGGATGCTTCTTGGATGCACGAGCGTTCTACATTTTGAACAATATGTCAATTCTTGATAAGTTTTTCTTGTATGCTTGATGTGTAGGTGAAATGTTAGGACAGAAAGGCTACGCGCAACCATTCCTGGACCCGAGCACTAATGGATCGGTTATACTGCAAGGAGTGAACTATGCATCTGGGGGAGGAGGAATCATGAACAGCACAGGCAGAATATTTGTATGTCACTCTCTCTTCCCTCGAGTCATTCCTTTCAAGAGTTAAAAGAACAGCAATAATATTTTATCTGCGGTCTGTGAGACGTGACCGCAAGTCCACATAGCAACCAACCATTAGCCCTTCTGCTAGCGTCTGATTCTATTCTTTTAAAATCTAGACCAAGAGCCAATAAAAGACCGCCACGTGGCGGCGGATCAGCTGCAGTCACAAAAATAGTGGTCAAAATAGTAGTGTTCTTGAAAGAATCAAATCTTGACCACGAAATTATAATAAGAATTGTAAGAAATCATGAAGGTTTAACAGTTTATTGTTGTTGCAGGTGAATCGGCTTGGACTGGACATACAGATTGATTACTTCAACATCACCAGGCAGCAGATTGATGGGCTGCTCGGGAAGGCGAAGGCCAAGGACTTCATCAGCAAGAGGGCCATCTTCTCGATCACCATCGGATCGAACGACTTCCTCAACAACTATCTCCTCCCCGTCATATCGACCGGAGAACGCATATCGGAGACCCCCGAAGGCTTCGTCGACACGCTTATCAACACCTTTAGGGGTCAACTCAACGTAAAGTTTCGTAGTCGTAATCTAGGAAGCACGTACACTCTAAAGTCACCTTCGCAAAATCAGGACATTGAAAAAGAAAAATCATTCATTCTTTTGGATTTGGATATAGAAAAAGAAATAGTTTACAAAGAATTTATTACAAAATCAGGACATTGAAAAAAAAAAAAAAGTCATTCAATTTCAGCATTTATTACAAAAAATTATGACTAAACTATCTCTGCTCAAACGCTCATCAACACCTTCAGGGGTTAACTCAACGTAAATTTTTTTTGTTTTATCTTAGTTGCAATCTAGAACGTAGCCAGGACACACACTTGGGCACGCCAGAATGGGTGTCTGTCAGCGTTGCAAGTGTCCTGGCCGCTTCGTATCGTATCCGCGTCCGTGCAACACAACACAGGTCTAGCAATAATATCTATTCACGGGTTTTCCATTTTTGCAGAGGCTCTACTCCCTGGACGCACGGAAGTTCGTGGTGGGGAACGTCGGACCCATCGGATGCATCCCGTACCAGAAGACGATCAATCAGATCGACGCGACGGAGTGCGTCGGGCTGCCGAATAAGCTGGCGGTGCAGTACAACGGGCGGCTGCGCGACCTGCTCTCCGAGCTGAACGAGAACCTCCCGGGAGCCAAGTTCGTCTACGCGAACGTCTACGATCTAGTCATGGAGCTCATCTCAGACTACAAAAAACACGGTAAGGATGCCTATCATATATTCAAACAGTGGTGTCTTCCAGACCGCGGTTTAAACCGCGACTGAAACTGCATAACACGTGTTCGGGTCTGATTGATCCGGATTTTATCATTAGGGTCTTCTTGGTAATGGTAATTTCATCAGTTCTGGAGTGTTTTTGAACCGACCATTTATGAAAACTCTTGTTTGCTAATTTTTTTGAGGCACTGGTTTTGTTTGGCTCAAAAATCTCCCAAACCGGTGTAATGTAATTTTGTGTGGCTTTATAAACACCCCATATCGATGGGTTTTGAGCGGATTTATTATTTTATTCCATTTATATCCTCACAAAATATATATAATTATAACTACCGATACCCTTCTCTGTTTAATTTTATTCGTGTAAATAACTTTCAGAACCGCGTGTTAGTGAATTACCAATCATGTATTAGACTGGTTTAAAAGCTGCTATTTAAAAACTATCCAAAACCGGATCCCTCATAATCGGTATTTAAAAACACCTCATAACCGCTACCTCTATAATTGTCAAGCAGACCCTTAGAGTTTGGTCCGGCCAATCAGAGCCGGATACGTGGCATTTCGATTTCCTCGAAAATTAATTTTCAAGACAGGTCCGTGTGGATTCATGCGATAATGTTACGTTTGCAGGGTTCAAGACCGCGAGCGCCGCCTGTTGCGGCAACGGAGGGCAATTTGCGGGCATCATACCGTGCGGGCCTACCTCGAGCCTGTGCGACGACCGCTCCAAGTACGTTTTCTGGGATCCGTATCACCCGAGCGAGGCCTCCAATCTGATCATCGCGAAGCAGCTCGTCAACGGCGAACCCAAGTACATATCCCCTGTCAACCTTCGACAACTTAGAGACATCTGACCATTTGCATCCATGTCCTATACATACATACATATATATATGTGAAGATTTGTTATTGTTGTTCAAGAGACCGGGCTTGATTGTCAGTCTTATGTTAATGGCAAAAGAATGTAAAAGGAAGTAATTACATTAAGAGAGTTTGAACCTCGGTTTGGTTATTCTAAAAATCAGTGATGCACGACACCGATATGACACGACACGGTAAGGACAAAGATAAGTTGACATGACACCTACTTGAATGTCTAGGTTGTGTGTAATACGTGTTTCTCGTATGTGTTGTTGCACTGGACACAACCAATGTGATCGATGTTGTGCGAACGAAATCTCCCGAATGCATCAAGTCACGTTGCCGCACCACGGATCCTTGTGCGAAGAAGCTCGATGTGTGAGGCCACGAGATGTTGTTGTGCAGTCGAAACTGCACTGTACGATGCGACAGAATTGTGTTGCAGCAGAAATGTGATGCCGTACGAACAAACTTATGGTCGCCTTGCTCAGTGCAAGCCTAGTTGTGCTGGAATTAGCTTGGAATTTGAAAAAAGAAAAAAAAAAAGGAAAAAGAAAAAAGAAAAAGAAGAAGAAGTGAGAGCTGGAATTATAGTATTAATCACCATCGCATGAGCAATTTAATACAAATCATCTCTCTTGAAGTTGCATTAGAGACGAGTTCATAAACATGAAAAGTTATCCCTTATTTGATTTAGATTAATGTCAAAGAGTCGCTGGAGCACTCTCTTTCTCCCTACATTTTCTCTCATCCTCTTCCCCACCATTGCCATCAGAAACCACCTTCTCTGCCTCCTCTTCCTTCCCGTCCGCCGGTAGCGGTACGGGGTCCAACGCCTCAACCTTCTCCCCGTCCGCAATCTCCGAAGGGGGCGAGAAGTATCCCGTCGAAGCGGTACTTGCTCCCGTAACCGCCTCCTCGTCCTTCCTTGACGAGAAGTACCGGTCCGGGGAGTACCCCGCCGTAATGAACTTCCCCTCCTCCTCTTTCTCCACCTCCGGTGGCACGGGAGCACTCGGCACGACATCCTTCACTTGGGCCTCGTCCGCCTTGTCAGCTACTGCTTTCACGACGTTGGTGGTGGTGGTTGTGGTTGACAATGACGATGACGAAGACGAAGATTTTGTCTTGTTTGACTCGTCGGAGTTCTTCTTTAGGAGGCTCTTCGACCTCACCGTGTTGCCGGCGGCCACATTGGCATCCTTGGAAGGACCACAACCCATTGTAGATTGTAGGTGTGCTTGAATGGTTGATGAGGGAGAGAAAGGGGGGAGATGGGGGGATTTGTAAGGGAAAGGAAGAACAAATATGGGAAGTTGGAGGTTATGACGGTTGGATAAAACGGACATACAAACTGGTCCGGGTTGGCGCCAGCATGTAGTAGTGGATCTGTTTTGGATTGGTGGATGCGGATCCACTGCCACAACCCTTCAAGTTTCTGTTCTTGGAACCCGTTAATGTTTAATGCGATCAAAGCCTTGTAGGTAGGGCTGAGCATTATTCGGTTTTGGGCCGAAAACTGAATCGGACCGGTGTTCGGATTTCAAAGATTTTGGGTCGGCTTGAGTTCTCTTTGCTTTCTAAACTTCTTTGAGATGAGAAGCGACTCACTGCAACCCCTTTTTGAGAAATCCTAACTCTAGCCTCTTCCCTTTCTCTCTGGATCTGGAATCTCGTTTTTCTGGAGCCTTTGAGAGAGAAACCCTATGTCCCTAGCCCTCGTCTCTTCTCTTTCTCTTTGGATCTGGAGCTTTGGAGTGTTTGAGAAACCCTAGGTCCCTAACATTTTGTATTTGAATATAAATGTCATTGAGCCATTGAGACATCTATCTGAATCAAGTGTTATTGAGCCATTGAGTCGTCTGTTGTAACATTTTGTACATATAAGTGAGAGGCTGCGTCCCCCTTGTAGTTATGTGTTTTTTTGTTGTACTTTACTGATTTTGTATTTGAATCAAGTGTTGTTGAGTCAAATTCGATTTTATAACATTTTGTAACATTTTTGAATTTTTATGTTAAAAATATTGATTGGGATCTCTTGAATGTCTTTTATATTTGAATCAGGCTTTACTGCTTTTGTAGTTTTGTGTTTCTTGCTGTGCTTTACTGTTTTTTTCATTTGAATCAAGTGTCTGGCTACCATTTATTTTTTTTTAATTTTGCCCATAAGCCCAATTTTGGACTGGCCATTAACAAAAAGGTCCATCCGTATAAACCGAATAAACCGAAAATCGAACTAATTATTTCAGTTCAGTTTAAATTTTGTTTTTGCTGGATTCGGTTCGGTTTAGGTTTTTTCTTCTAAAAATTCGGTTTATTCGGTTTTTGAAAATTCGGTTTTTGAAAATTCGGTTTATTTGTTCTTTTAAAATTTAATTTTTGATACGTAGCTGGTCATTGCCATGTATCCTAATCTTACGTATTTTGATACTGGGATATGACACGAATAAACTAAATCGATTATCGATTTTGTTCAGTTTTGATTATGGCAAATTTAGGTTAAGTTTCGGTTTTGAATATTATAAGTTTGATTTATTCGATTTTGATTATTTCGATTCGGTTGAAACTGAATAAACAAAACGCTAACCCCTAAAACCTTGTGTAAAACCCGCAAATTCGGAATTATATATTTGGATTGATGGATTTTAGTTGTTGGCGTAGTCGTAGGTTTATTATTATTATTATTATTATTATTATTATTATTATTATTATTATAGTCGCTTAAGAAAAAATTATTATTTTCAAAATAATTAATTAGAAATTGATTGATATTAGTATTATTGTTGTTTTTGACTTTGGGCTTGTGTTAATTAAATAAAATGATTTAATGACTATTTAATTCCTAGCCCATAATTTTGGCCCAATAGCTTAAGCCCACTAGCCATTAGACTCAACTAGACTTGACACAAACCAATCCCCTCTCCCACTCTCAGCCACACAACCCATTCCGATTTCCTCCTAACTTTCTCCCCACGTTCACTCTTTCCTCCCCCCTAAAATCTCTACACCACCACCACCACTTCTCATTAACACCTCCACCAACACCCTTCATTCTCTCTCTCTTTCACTCACCTTCACCACCATCATTCACCACCATCTCTCCTCCCCGGCCGGCCCTAACCCCGACCGACCGGAGCCGGCCCCTCCGGCCTCCGACCCCCGCGCGTCCGCCTCCGGCCGTCCAACGTCGACCCCGTCGCGCGCTCCCGCTCCCCGGTCGCCCCGGCCCTGACCCCCTCGACAGCACCCCCGCGCCGATCCCGAATCCCCGTGCCTCTCCTCCCCGAGCCCAGCGTCCCCTGTCTCGCTGTCCCATCAGAGCCACCCCCGCAGCCTTCTCATGCCGAGACCGTCGGACCACCCCGAGCAGACGCTCACGTCGGATCTGGCCAACCCCTCTGGTCGTACCCCGAGCCGGACGTCCCCGGACCCACGCACCTGCTTCTGCACGCCTCCCGCCGGCTCCCCGTCTCCCAGTCCAGTGCCCCCTCGCGGACCCCGCTGCCCGTGGACCGCTTCCCCGCCTCCGGCCCTGTGGCCGTTGTGCCCCCGTCCAGCGCCCCCTCGTGGACCCCGCTGCCTGTGGACCGCTTCCCGCCTCCGATTCAGCGCTGTCCGTGGCTTTCGCAGCACGACGTGACGCTGTCCGGAGACTTCAGAGTCCGTGACGGCGCGTCCCGAGTCCGAGGCCACCCTTCGGACTCCGTCATCGAGCCTCTCGGTAAATTTCTTGATAGTCAGAATAGTTCGTCCCTCCCGTAGAGTCGATGATGATGCGGTCCCGGTCCCATTAAGGGATCCAGCTTCTTTATTGTTGCGTAGTGGTTATTTAACGATCCGAATTATTTTCAGATTTGGTTTCGGTATTAGTAGTTTTTATCTTTCTGATTTTGTGCTTGGTCGTTTACTTATCGTGAATTTATGCTTTTATGTGTTGTCGTTTTATCGGCATTTGGTTGCGGTTGGTGTTTATTCGGTGGATTATGGTGTTTTGGATTGTGGTGATTCTTGGAAAAAATATATATGTTGGACAGTGCCAAGTTTGGCTAGGTTATCCAAGTTACAAAGGAGGTGCTGTCCAAATTTTCCAAAAAAATATATATATAAATACTCTTTATAATTATCAAAATGGATTTTGGAATCACTTTTTTTAAACTAATAATTATTTATAAAATTTTAGGTTTTTTATAAAAGAGGTATTTTTGGTATTTCTGTTGGTTTAGAAATTGTTGGCTTTATGTTGTTTAAAAAAAAAATCACTTTTAGACGACGATCGGATCGGTCGGATGAGCCTTAGCGAAACGCAAACGTTACGGGTCTGTACGTTGAGGCGTGAGCTTCCCGCAACATGAGATTGTATGACCAAGTCTGAGACTTAACCCTGTTTTATATTTTATAATCAAAATTATTTGTAGAACTTGTTACTGGGTGTTTTTATATCTTGGGTGCATGACCTTCGTGCCTCTTGAATGGACCGCTTTCCGGCGTTCAGAGGCCGTCTCAGCCTTTTATTTATTTATTTTATTAATTTAATGTGTTGTAAGGGCATAAGTCCAGTTTTATATTTATTTTCTGTGGCCTTGTATTGTGTAGCGTAGCTTTTCGATTATTTTCTGGGTTTGTTGTTGGCGTAACTAGGCGCATAATTATAATTGGGTATTAATTATTTTGTATAAAATTAATAAGGATTTCTCACATTTAATTAAAGTGAATAAATTACTAGTAATTAACAAGTTCATATTTTTATCATTTAAAGAAAACTTAGTTTTAGATATATTATTAAAATACAAAGTTTTGCCAATTAACCTGTAATTGCTATTTTCTCCAATAAATCAGTAATCAGTTTATCCTGTTAACTGATAACAAATGTAGTTTACGACGTTAGACGAATTTTGGTAGATTAATTTAATAACTTAAAATCTGACTAGGGTCTGTTTTTAGAAATTACAAGTAGCACACCTAGAAATGGCTCATTTATGGTTCTAAGTCAGGATTCTCAAACTGTAGGATTTCGAGGACGTACTTGACTTTCTTTCCGGTACCGACATCCCGATCTAGTCATACAAACAGAGACAAGTTACGGTTATGCTATCTTATATTTTAATTAGTAATTGTCAAGTTGCATGTTTAAACCACATTGTTACACGGAACCCTCTCCTAGGGTTTAAATATTAATTGATATTGATTGTGGGGATATTGGGGGAATAGTGTAGCGTTTATGACCAATATCCCTCATATTGCATATTGTTATTGTGCGAGCTTACCCCTCTTACACACGGGGATAAGCCGTATCGCGTCGCTAGGATGCTATTGTACAACCCAAGTCGGTCATAAACGTTACATATTCAAATCACATTGTTTCAAGTATTGAATTGTTAAATTGCTGGAAAATATTGTTTCTACTGTTTAGCTTACACTTTTCCGTTATTATTTGAAATGTTAGGTACATACTCGTACTTGCTCCTTTCCTGACTGGATTCCCCCTCCAATAGGTGATATTGATGACGCTGAGCTATTATACAATAGCTATTATGATCATGTGCTATACCCTGCGGCGTTACCAGAGTCTCCCTTGGAGGACGCGGATCCTGAGGCCGAAGAGCCGGTCGTTTAGCTAGTTATTTTCTTATTTTCTAGTTTTATTATGTTGAAAATTGTAGACTTTTGGTTTCAGTGTTTATTTCAATTTTTTTTCCAGTTGTATTTCTCCTTGTTGAATAAAAGTTTTAAATATTCGTAAAATTCGTGTTGTGACAAATGTATAGATGTTGTTGAGATTACCTGCAAATAGAAACAGCTTACTGTCGCCGTCTCACAACGGTGCAGGCTGGACATGATCCGATTCGACCAAACAATTTGGGATCGGGTCGTGACACCTTGTTAGAGTTGAAATGAGTTTGGTTGCTCAATACTATAAACACCAATTGAAGTTATGTTAAAGATTTCATAAATACTATAAATTAAGGAAGGCAACATTTGGGGCTACTTTACAAGCAATTTTTGTAAGTTGTTTCTTCAATTGTTTCAAAGTTGTTCCAAGATGAAATAACTTATCATAAAAAATGACCAAAAAGCAGCTAATGGCACACAATAAACCTTTAGTCTGTGTTTTATACGTGAGAAACTACAAAGAGAAAGAGAAAGTGAATATGAATATGAATATGAATATAAAAAAAGCGAAAAAAAAAGAAAAAAGAAAAAGTAAGAGAAAATAAATATGAATATGAATATGAATATGAATACAAATATAAAAAGAAAAAAAAGGGAAAGAGAAAAAAATAAATGAAAAAAAAAAAAAGTATTGTGATATTTCTTGAGCATGTGCCATGACTTTGATGTAACCCACACACCAGGCCAGACGGACTTGATATGAGACCTATGAGGTTTATAAAGTGGTTGTTTCAGATCCAAAATTTTAAAGAACACCATTTTTTAATTAAATTTAGTATATGTCAGTCAATTCTAAACAAAAGTATATATGACTCATTCTAATCATTTTAGTCGACGTAAAAAAAAATGTTATACGATATATAAACGTCATAACTAGAATATCAAGTGACAAGTCAGCAGATTAAAGAAAAAATTGGTGTACTCACTGTCAAAACACGATTTCCAACAAATTGGTGATGTCTATATTTTTTATTTTTCTTTCTATCACTTTTTTTTTCCATACCAAATAAAGAAAAATATATCACTTCTATTTTCCTTCCATCCTATCAAACACAAAAGAAGAAAATAGTCTTTTCTTTCCATATGGATGGAAAATAAATCTTTTTCAGTTTTCTTCCTTCCACTTTTCCATCCTTCCTACCAAACACAGCCTAACGCTAGCCTAACGATGTGTTTGGGAACTTTTGTGGGGAGGGAAAGGAAAATTTGAGGGGAAGAAAAATGGAGGAGGGTAAAATGAAGGTAAAGTTAATTTTCTCTTCATTTGTTTGGATGGACAAAAAGTAGGAAAATGAAAAGTTTAAAAATAATTTTTTATTTGTTTAGGGATATAGATACAATTACTATTTAGTCCTTGGTATTCTCAAATGATAATTTATTATTACCTTTATGAGGGGTGATGGAGTAAATTCACTCAAATTCCTCTCATCTCTCTCCATTTTCCTCCCACTTTTGGGAGAAAATTTTTTTAGTGGGACCCACCTACTTTTTTTCCTCAAATTTTTCTCCCCAATTTTTTCTCCTCCTTTCCAAACACCATCACTTTTAATTTCTCTCTCACTTTTTTCTTCCTTCTATTTTTTCTCCCTTCCCAAACAATACCTAAGTGGAATCAACTAGGGGTGTGCATATTTGAACCAAACCGACCAAATCGAACCAAACCAAACCGAATCAGTCGGTTTTTAACTGAACCGATGGTCCGGTCGGATTGGTTCGACTTGACCATTTAAAAAACCGACCGATTTGGTTCGGTTCATGGTTTGGTCATTCCAAAAACCGCTTAAACCGAACCAAACCGAACCTAGTTAGTAACAACCTAAAGTTAGGTTTATATCCGGTCCAACCTATCCATCTCATTGTTTGTTTATTTTCCATCTTCAATTCATAGATCTATTAGGATTATAGTTTATTTTCGAGAATCATTTTAGATTTGTGGAAGAAATTCATTATGCAAGTGATCTACTTAGAAGATTATTGTCCATTTTGGAATTTCATACAAACATCTTCCAAACAAAAGATGGTTAGAAATTATTTTTGTGTGAATTTACTTTGTGAAACATTTTTATATACTTGAAATTTTTTGTCTGATCAAAACCGATCAGTCGAACCGATCCAAACCGAACCAAGTCGGTCGGTTTCAAAACCGAACCGATCAATTGGTTGATTTGGTTCGGCTATAATTATTTTCAAACCGATTAACTTCGGTTCGACTTCGGTTGTGACCAAATAGGTCGACCACCGATCGATGCACACCCCTAGAATCAACACCGACTCAAATGGCTCTCTCTACACATGCATAATTAGGGACCTCATCTTTTGCAAATTCAGCCATGACTGACTTAGCATGCACTCTCTCCTGCTACCAAACAGCTTCTGCTCCATACCAACATGATCACTTTGTGGTTCCAAAGGGGGAGGGGAGGGGAGGGGAGGGAAGGGGAGGGGGGAGAGTGAAAGAAGTAAAGAGAGATCTAGACATGGGTCCAAAGATGAGTGTTGATCCTTTGGATGACAGCAAGTGCATGTGATGGTGGGTAGGATTGCGACCGCCCACCCGCCCGCCTTCTGCGAAGCCCGAGGCGGGCTCGAGAGGGGAGGGGACCAGCGCGCGGCTGTCGGTTGTTGAGAAGCCGATAGAGCTAGCGATGAGGTGAGGAATTCCATGAGGGGGGAGGTGGTCCTAGCATGAGTTGGGCATAGCTCCATAACTGTCCCCATACATGGTGCAGGCCATCCATGGCCATGCAATCAATTCCCACTGTTTCATTCATTAATGCCATTGTGGGCAAAGTAGGGGTGGCGATGGGTAGGGTAGGGTAGGGTAAGGGCAGGAAGAGGGCAGGGCAGGGTAGGGTATTGACATTTTTTTGATACCCTAGGAAAGTCATGAGGGTAGGGTAGGGTAGCCCTCTTCCAAAAAACCAAAACCCATTACCCGTCCTTGCCCTTTACCCTCACAGGGTAGCTGAGGGTCAGGGTAGGGTGGGTAAGGGTATTACCCTTGCCATTTCAATTTTTTTAACTTTGAAAATCATTTTTTTTGCTAGTAAACACCTTGATACTTAAGATTTTTATAACATTCAAAAATCATAACAACTTAATAAGAAATAACAGGAGGAATATTTTTTTACTAAAGGCGCTGAACCCAGTTATATAGTGGAACCTGAGCTTTCTACATACCCAAGGAGGGGGCTAGACCTGACTCCTTAGGATCAAGCACCATATAGTTCTCCTAATCCTAAGTACTAACTAATTACAAAAAAATACAAGTATGTAGTAGTAATACTATGGCAGTGGGAGTGTGGGTAATCAGGTTTGGGAGAAGGGTAGGGTCGAGGGTTTTAGAGGGTTAAGGGTAGCAGGTAGGATAATGATTCAGGGTAGGGTAGGGCGGGTACCCGGGTAATTGCACTAGGGTAACAAGATAAAACCCTTACCCTACCCTAATTCCAAGAGGGTAAGGGTAGGGCTTACCCTCCTAGGGTAGAGGGTACCCGTGGGCACCTGAGGGTGCAGGGTACCGGCTCGGGTAGAGGGCACCAGGGCAAAATCGCCAGCCCTAGGGCAAACAAACAAAGTTGGATTTTGATAACATGTGTCCTAAGGTACTGTTTGGAAAGGAAAAAAGTAGGAGGAAGAAAAAAGTTGAGAAAAAAGTGAGAGAAAAATTAAGGCCTCGTTTGGTTCATGGATTCAAGGAATCCGGAAAGGAAACTTGTTTCTTTTCTTTGTTTGGTAGCCACAAATTTGGAAAACACTTTCCTGACATGGAGAAAAATAGGAGAAAAAATAGTTCCTCTCATTACCCATGGGATTCATTTCCCTCCTCCTTTCCCAACATTAATTACCAAACATTATGACAAAAGTAGCCTTCATGTATTACCTATTTTACCAATTAACTCTTCATTATAATTATGTTGACATTGGATATTGTCGGAACAATGATATATTTTTGCTTTTCTTTCCTACACCAACCAAACATAGGAAAGAAAATTTGATAGGAATTCTACTTTCCCATCCCTATGGAAAATACATGGGAATTGATTTCCTTTCCGTGAACCAAACGAGGCCTAAAAGTGATGGTGTTTGGAAAGGAGGAGGAAAAATGGAGGAGTAAAATTTGAGGAAAAAAAGTAGGTGGGTCCCAAAAAAAAAATTTCTCCCAAAATGGAAGAAAAATAGAGAGAGATGAGAGAAATTTGAGTGAATTTACTCCATCACCCTCGTAAAGGTAATAATAAATTATCATTTGAGAATACCAAGAACTAAATAGTAATTGTATCTCTATCCCTAGACAAATAAAAAATTATTTTTAAACTTTTTCTTCTACTTTTTGTCCATCCAAACAAATGAAGGGGAAATTAACTTTACCTTCATTTTACCCTCATCCATTTTCCTTCCCCTCAAATTTTCCTTTCCCTCCCCACAAAAGTTCCCAAACACAACGTAAGGGCACATGTTAAGGATAATTAATACATAACTTTTTACATTGAAATTTGTGATCAACATTTAATTAACATTAAAAATGTAACTTTTTTGTGTTGAAAAATGTTATCAAAATTTGATGCAAAAAAATATTTGTATTAAAAAATTAGTTTATTGGATCTTCGTCACATTTTTCATTACAAAAAATTACTTTTTTAATGTTTATTAAATTTTAGATGACAAGTTTCAATATAAAAAAATTAAGTATTAATTATCCTTAACATGTGTCCTTAGGACACATGTTAACAAAACTCAACAAAGCTAGCTAGGAAGAAGAAATGTTAGATATTTGTGCATAATCTCATTCATTAATGCCATTGTTCTTGGAACCGTTAATGTTTGATGTGATCAAAAGTCTGTAGGTAGGGCTGAGCATTATTCGGTTTTGGGCCGAAAACTGGACCGAAACGAATATTTTGGGTCGGATTCTTTTTGGAAAAAACCAAAATACCTTAATCGGTTTAGATTTAGGATTCGAAATTCTGTTTCGGTCGAAATTCGAAACCGATCAAGAGTATGAAATTGCTCAAATATCCCTACATGTATATATATCCCAAAGAAAAACCTATTTTCCCATTCTAAATCTAAAATGCTCTCCCCTCACTCCTCTCCTCATTTTTCCACCGCAACCCTCTTTTCTAAATCCTAACTTCTCTCATTCTTTGAGAGAACTCAGAGAAGTTCTCACTTCTCTATTGCAAGCTTGCACCCCACTTCACTTTCTAAAGTTACTCGCTGCCCCTTAAGCAAGAAACCCCTTTTTGAGAAACCCTAACTCTCGTCTCTTCTCTTTCTCTCTGGATCTGGAGTCTCGTTTTCCTGGAGTCTTTGAGAGAGAAACCCTAGGTCCCTAACCCTCGTCTCTTCTCTTTCTCTTTGGATCTAGAATTTTGGAGTGTTTGAGAAACCCTAGGTCCCTAACATTTTGTATTTGAATATAAATGTCATTGAGCTATTGACCCGTCTATCTAAATCAAGTGTTATTGAGCCGCCAATTGTAACATTTTGTACATATAAGTGTGCCAATGCGGCCCCCTTGTAGTTTGTGTTTTTTGCGGTGCTTTACTGATTTTGTATTTGAATCAAGTGTCATTGAGCCAAATTCGATTTTGCAACATTTTTTTTTATGTTGGAAACGTTGATTGGGATCTCTTGAATGTCTTTTATATTTGAATCAAGCTTTACTACTTTTGTAGTTTTGTGTTTCTTGTTGTGCTTTACTGCTTTTGCATTTGGATCAAGTGTCTGGATAGCGTTTATTTTTTAAATTTTTGCCTATTAAGTCCAATTTTGGACTGGCCCATTGACAAAAAGGCACATCTGTATAAAATCGAATAAACCGAAAACCGAAAACTGAATCGATTATTTCAGTTCAGTTTAAATTCGATTTTTGCTGGATTCGGTTCGGTTTTTTCTTTTGTTTTCAAATATTGCTATATTCAGTTTTGCAATTTTTGGTTTATTTGGTTTTTTAAAATTCGGTTTTTGATATGTAACTCGCCATTGCCATGTATCATAATCTTACGTATTTTGGTACTGGGATGTGATACGAATAAACCAAATCGATTATCGATTTTGTTCAGTTTCAATTATGGCAAATTTCGATTAAGTTTCGAATTTGAATTTTTATAGGTTCGGTTTATTTGATTTTGATTATTTCGATTCGGTTGTAACTGGATATACTGAACGCTGACTCCTAAAACTTTATTAGAGTTGAAATGTGTTTGGTTGCTCAGTACTATAAACACCAATTAAAGTTATGTTAAAGATTTCATAAATATTACAAATTGAGAAAGGCTGTCACGCCCCGCTCCCAAAATAAGGCGAGCCGAGTACGTAACAACATCTCCAGGCTACGCGACATATGAATACTCCAGTACCCATATTCGCGATTGTCGCCCGTAGGGTTATAGGATAGGTTGATCACAGGTCACATGATGCATAGAATAATAAATGACAGGTTGACTAAAGGATATTCTAAACTATAAAATGAAATTTTATTATTCTACCCGATTACAACCATTAACCCAATATATATTACATTACCAGCTACAAAGTTTTACTAGTTGATACCAAGTCAACCTCCTCTTTGTCTCATTCATAAAATTTCTCTTCAGTGTGCATCTGAAATCTCTCCTGTCCTTCATCAAACCTAGTGAACAAAACTAGGTCGTCAATACGACGAGCAAGCCCTCAGTCAAAGGAGTAAAGTAGGTAAGGTAAGATGATAAAATTATCGAAATTTAACTAAAGGAAAGGATAATTAAAAGGTATATTCACTGATAAAATTTCTTATCGTATTAACATCTTTTCCTAAAAGAATGTAAGTGTGTCAGGTATAAATGTGTAAGCAATCAAACAAATCTTGTATGGAAAATGCAATATTTAGAGAAATACTTCTGGATCACACAACTTCTATTTTCTCAACAATAATCCCATTTACCCGGGATCAGGTTTATACTTAATGGGCGGTGCTTAGATTTATCCGACCCATTAGTATCAGGATCACATATTGATGTGTTATAATCAGGATAACACGAGTGATTTTCCGAGTTATCGGAATCAAGTGTTAACACAATTGTCGTATGACTTGAAATTTTTCAAGAATATAGGAGCAGGCTACATTGGATATTACATGGCCGAATTCGGGGATTCGGAATCCAATAGAAAACAGGAAACAGAAATAACATGAAGTGAGCTAAGCCTCACCCCGACAGACCCGTATGGCCATACGAGTGCCGGTAACAGGAACTGATCAGTTTTGTAAAATATAATATTGCAAAGATTTCGAAGGTGTGATCCAAAGTTTTTACTCCCTCCCAAATACAATTCTTACCAAAATGTAACTTAGTTAAAGTACATTTCAATTTTGTATCTCGTTTTTCGTGTGATAGAGAACACACATTAAACGAGAATAAAGTTAAGCAGGAGATTCCGTCTTAGCGGAAATAAAATGTCAAACTAGAATTTGTGCGCCTAAGGCAACACTTTCAAGGATTTCAGGGTTATGTTTGTATTAGAAATTTTGATAAAATCAGGAACTAGTGTTTAATTATTTCGACCATTTCGACATTTCTAAAATGGCTAACTCTGAAATTTCTCAAAAATTTCGGCAGAGTCTCCTTTGTATTTTGGAGCCCGAAATTTTTACAAGAGATAATAATATAAATCAAAACCCTGGGTACGCCAACCCTTCGGTGGAGCAACCCTCGACACCGGTACCACGCAATATATAAAATCTCGGGTACGCCGACCCCTTCGGTGGAGAAACTCTCAACACCGAGACACATACAGTTAAATATATAATATTAACATATAGTATAAATAATTCTAGCTTCTTATCTTGGCAATTTTATTTTTTATTGCTATCAATCAACGATTTGCAACATTCACTACAAAATCCAACTAAACAAAATATTAGACAACATAGTCTATAATAGCATGAATAATTCAAAAATTAACACCATCAATTGAATATGAGTATATAACTATTTTCAAACACAAATTTATTCAATTAACTTATTTGTAGGATATTGATCTTTCCATGTTTAGGATAAAAATTTCACATCGGATAATAATTACGAACTTTAACGATACTTTCATAAGAATTGATTTAGAATTTTGATTTTTCCAAAATTCACGAAGCCTTAGAGTACTACGCTTAAACCTACTATATACTACAAATGCCTACTCAATCCTCACTATATTTTCATTCTCCAAACGGACATGGATAGCATTTCAAACCATGCAAATGCTGAATTTTATAGAAATAGATTCAAAATAGTAAAATATCGACTACGGATTATACATATTAGTAATATATAATATAGGAACCCAACCTATCTTTCTTTAGTCTTTCTAATATATAAAACGAGCACAAGGATTTCGTTATAACATTTCTAAGATTTATAATACCGAATTGTAAGGGATAAATTAAATTATTACCAAAAAGAGATTGATACGACCTTGTATCATTCATTTTTTTTTTTTGAAATGCAAAACTAGGTTGTCTATGTAACTTTGGTCTACTAAATCATAAGATTACTTTTACTAGTTTTAAGAACATCTAACAATATCCAAAATAAAATTCCGGACATCAACTATTTAATATATACTTGTGCTATTGTAAATATTATTATACGATGATAGTTTAGCTAATATAACCAAAATGACTTTCATATCCGTAGAGTACGTATCGAGTTTTGGTTTTGTATTTCTATTTCTAAGTAGTAGGGGTAAACTAAATAAACATATACGCATTATGATGTTCAAGGGGTGGTTATAACTTAATTTCTTAAGGTTCCAGCTTAATTAAACACTTGGGTATATTTATCCACAATATTAAATGGGAATATGATATATATATATATATATATATATATATATATATATATATATATATATATATATATATATATATATATATATAATAAGTATTTAAACTAATTAATCCTTGAATATTAATCAAACAAACAAGTCTAACACATGACATCAATTATTTTCTTGTGTCGACGTATCCATGTTGTGTCCTGCGATTACCCGTGTCAACTTGTCCAAATTTCTTTGGACACACGTGTCCGTATCGCATCATTATTAAACTTTAAATTCCTAATAAATTTTATATACCAAATTGGTAATGTAAAGAACACAAAATTGAAAGTATGAACAATTTGAGATAGACAAAGAAGAGGGCTTGCCTTGGAGAGATGACTTGGGTTTGAAATTGGGGGATTAGGGCTTACTTCTTCTCCAATTTCTCCTTCTTTGTTCCATCTTCATCTTCTTCCAATCCTTCTTCTTCTTCTTTTTTTTTTATAAGGGGGTTAGGGTTTATTTGATGATGGTGGTGAGGATGGAAATGAAGATGATGGTGGTGGTGATGATGGTGGAGGTGACGGTGAGGGCGGCGGCCAGGAGGGAGGCCGCCGACGGTGGAGGGCCAGCCGGCCGCCGTCGCGACGTGAGTGAGGAGTGGGGAGAGGGAGTGAGAGAGATGGAGAAAATGAGAGGAGGAGAGTGAGAGGGATGGAGAGGAGGAGAGAGGAAGCAAAGACAGAGGGGAAAATGGAACCGAGAGAGTGAGGGAGAGAGTGCCGAGAGAGAGAGAGAGAGAGGGAGAGGGGTGGTCGGGTGATGGGCTGCCCCTCTCTCTTTCTCTAAATATATTTAGATTTTTTTTCCTTTTTTTTAACAACTAATTTAAACTCATGCATGATGACACATGTCTTCATGTGAAATTACTTAAATACCCATGATGTTCATGCAAGGTGACAACTGGGGATTGAGGTGTCATGGTAAATTTGTAATTTGCAATATTTACAAGGGCTTATGCATAAAAAATTTATTTTAGAAAAGAAAATTGGGTTTAATTGAAAAAAGATAATGATAATAAAATTAATGATAAATAAATAAATTAATAATAATAATATTAATAATAATAATAATTTTTTTTTATATAATTATAGAGAAGTAGACAATAAACATAATATTTTATTATGTGGCTGTTACACTCTACCCACCTTACAAAAATTTTGTCCTCGAAATTTAAATATAAATATAAGCTTTTCAAAAATATATATATAGGTAGAAACAAGATATGCTACCTACTTTAGAAAGATGAAGTAATAATCTATTTCTAAACGAAATATTTTCAAAATCATATTCATTAAATGTTTTATGAAAATAGGAAAAGTATGAAAATACTTGAAATCATCAACGATCTTGAAATTTTCATAGAATCAGTCAAACACCGTAATCATGTAAGTTCTACAAAATGAAAATCATACTCCTCATTTCTTGTTTCCTAACGTGATAAGTAATCTTGTGCCTCGCCACTGCGCATATGGCTGCAATCAAGATACCATTTCAATATTAGGATTTGCTACCTCTTCCTTGATAGCCATTGAATGAGTGGAAATTATAATTTTTGAGGTAGCCTTACGCGTTAGGGTATCCTTGGAAATTCAAAAGATACTAGAATCTGTACTTAGAAATTCATCTTTTTCTTTTATCCTTTATCTGAGTGTCAGAGTACTATATAATAATATAAAATTTTCTGACAAAATTTAGTAGGAAAATCTCATATATCTATGTTATTAAAAATACCGAATAGCATTTTAAGTTATTTAGAACACTGGTTTTCAAATCCAAACAGTAGTAAAACAAAATAAAATCTAAATATCAATTATCGAAATCCATCACGAAGAAATTATGTCTAAATTCCTGAAATGTTATTGAATTCTTGAATCATGTTTCGAGAATATGTGCCTCGCCAATTTGGATGGCCAGTCCGAATGGCTGCAACAACTTCTCATTTCATGATTCAATTGGAGGATTTTCGAAATTTTGACACAATAAACAAATATTCATTCACATGAAATTTAATTTCAGAAAGTCCAATAAAATATTGTTTCACAAAAAATCCAATGAACATTAAATGAGAAATGCATATCTAGATATTTAGATGGAAAGCTATTCCTAAAACTCAGGGATACTAGTAGGACGAAATTGGATTTAAAAGAGAAGATATAATTCTAGATTCTAATCGGCAAACCTTGGATGAAGCAAAAAAATTGAGAAATTTCGAGAAAGCTGGAGATTTGTGAAGATAGATATATGAAATTTGAAAAGGAAGGAGGATGAGTCATAATTTAAGAATGGATAAGATCAAGATACTGAGGAGTCGAACTACACTTTAGAAGCTATATACAATACTATTTATATTATACCCATACCTCAAGCACGATACTACTAATACCAGGGTACCAATAGTTCTTCAAAGCTATATTTGTATATATATATAATCCTACAAAACTATACTCGTCTTAAATAGTCTTGAATCATGATTAGCCTATTGACTAGGTGTTCCTTATTCCTTTTCTAACCCAGTCTATATAATAATTCTAGATAAATCTAAACCCTAGGTTTACTAAGGGTACATATTTCAAGATTCTTAAGGAACTTTCTACAATCCTTCACTAGGCTACTATAGTAAGAATACTTGTCTAATTCTCTCTGAATTACTTGACCTATATATCAGGTCATGTCTATCCTTATATTACCCTTAATTTCCTGAATATCATGTATTCCTTAATGACAGTCTTAGGTTAGGATTCTTAACTATATGGAATCTCTACAAGAAATCCATTAGGCAAGGATCTATATGAAAATCGGAATGAAACATAGTCTATGGATAAGTAGACTTCTTCTAAGAGTATATCTTAGGGTATATAGCTCAACCTATATAGGTTTTCTTAAAATCTAGACCTACATCCTATCCTAGGTTTTCTAATTTTTGAGACCTGCATCCTATCCTAGGTTTCCTATTTTTCGTGACCTGCATGGGCCACCACTAAAAGACGTGTCACGCCCCGCTCCCAAAATAAGGCAGGCCGAGTACGTAACATCCCTAGGCTACGCGACATATGAATACTCCAGTACCCATATTCGCGATTGTCGCCAGTAGGGTTCTAGGATAGGTTGATCACAGGTCACATGATGCATAGAATAATAAATGACAGGTTGACTAAAGGATATTCTAAAGTATAAAAAGAAATTTTATTATTCTACCCGATTACAACCATTAACCCAATATATATTACATTACCAGCTACAAAGTTTTAATAGTTAATACCAAGTCAACCTCCTCTTTGTCTCATTCATAAAACTTCTCTTCAGTGTGCATCTGAAGTCTCTCTTGTCCTTCATCAAACCTAGTGAACAAAACTAGGTCGTCAATAAGACGAGCAAGCCCTCAGTCAAAGGAGTAAAGTAGGTAAGGTAAGATGATAAAATTATCGAAATTTAACTGAAGGAAAGGATAATTAAAAGGTATATTCACTGATAAAATTTCTTATCGTATTAACATCTTTTCCTAAAAGAATGTAAGTGTGTCAGGTATAAATGTGTAAGCAATCAAACAAATCTTGTATGGAAAATGCAATATTTAGAGAAATACTTCTGGATCACACAACTTCTATTTTCTCAACAATAATCCCATTTACCCGGGATTAGGTTTATAATTAATGGGCGGTGCTTAGATTTATCCGACCCATTAGTATCAGGATCACATATTGATGTGATATAATCAGGATAACACGAGTGATTTTTCGAGTTATCGGAATCAAGTGTTAACACAATTGTCGTATGACTTGAAATTTTTCAGAAATATCGGAGCAGGCTACATTGGATATTACATGGCCGAATTCGGGGATTCAGAATCCAATGGAAAACAGGAAACAAGAACAACAGGAAGTGAGCTAAGCCTCACCCCGACAGACCCGTATGGCCATATGAGTGCCGGTAACAGGAACTGATCAGTTTTGTAAAATATAATATTGCAAAGATTTCGAAGGTATGATCCAAAGTTTTCTCTCCCATCCCAAATGCAATTCTTACCAAAATGTAACTTAGTTAAAGTATATTTCAATTTTGTATCTCGTTTTTCGTGTGATAGAGAACACACATTAAACGAGAATAAAGTTAAGCAGGAGATTCCGTCTTAGCGGAAATAAAATGTCAAACTAGAATTTGTGCACCTAAGGCAACACTTTCAAGGATTTCAGGGTTATGTTTGTATTAGAAACTTTGATAAAATCAGGAACTAGGGTTTAATCACTTCGACCATTTCGACATTTCTAAAATGGCTAACTGAAATTTCTCAAAAATTTCGGCAGAGTCTCCTTTGTATTTTGGAGCCCAAATTTTTTACAAGAGATAATAATATAAATCAAAACCCTGGGTACGCCGACCCCTTCGGTGGAGCAACCGTCGACACCGGCACCACGCAATATATAAAATCTCGGGTACGCCGACCCCTTCGGTGGAGCAACTCTCAACACCGAGACACATACAGTTAAATATATAATATTAACATATAGTATAAATAATTCTAGCTTCTTATCTTGGCAATTTTATTTTTATTGCTATCAATCAACGATTTGCAATATTCACTACAAAATCCAACTAAACAAAATATTAGACAACATAGTCTATAATAGCATGAATAATTCAAAAATTAACACCATCAATTGAATATGAGTATATAACTATTTTCAAACACAAATTTATTCAATTAACTTATTTGTAGGATATTGATCTTTCCATGTTTAGGATAAAAATTTCACATCGGATAATAATTACGAACTTTAACGATACTTTCATAAGAATTGATTTAGAATTTTGATTTTTCCGAAATTCGCGAAGCCTTAGAGTACTACGCTTAAACCTACTATATACTACAAATGCCTACTCAATCCCTCACTATATTTTCATTCTCCAAACGGACATGGATAGCATTCTAAACCATGCAAATGCTGAATTTTATAGAAATAGATCCAAAATAGTAAAATATCGACTACGGATTATACATATTAGTAATATATAATATAGGAACCCAACCTATCTTTCTTTAGTCTTTCTAATATATAAAACGAGCACAAGGATTTCGTTATAAAATTCCTAAGATTTATAATGCCGAATTGTAAGGGATAAATTAAATTATGACCAAAAAGAGATTGATACGACCTTGTATCATTCATTTTTTTTTTGAAATGCAAAACTAGGTTGTCTATGTAACTTTGGTCTACTAAATCATAAGATTACTTTTACTAGTTTTAAGAACATCTAACAATATCCAAAATAAAATTCCAGACATCAACTATTTAATATATACTTGTGCTATTGTAAATATTATTATACGATGATAGTTTAGCTAATATAACCAAAATGACTTTCATATCCGTAGAGTACGGATCGAGTTTTGGTTTTGTATTTCTATTTCTAAGTAGTAGGGGTCCACTAAATAAACATATACGCATTATGATGTTCAAGGGGTGGTTATAACTTAATTTCTTAAGGTTCCAGCTTAATTAAACACTTGGGTATATTTATCCACAATATTAAATAGGAATATGCTATATATATATATATATATATATATATATATATATATATATATATATATATATATATATATAATAAGTATTTAAACTAATTAATCCTTGAATATTAATCAAACAAACAAGTCTAACACATGACATCAATTATTTCCTTGTGTCGACGTATCCATGTTGTGTCCTGCAATTACCCGTGTCAACTTGTCCAAATTTCTTTGGACACATGTGTCCGTATCGCATCATTATTAAACTTTAAATTCCTAATAAATTTTATATACCAAATTGGTAATGTAAAGAACACAAAATTGAAAGTATGAACAATTTGAGATAGACAAAGAAGAGGGCTTGCCTTGGAGAAATGACTTGGGTTTGAAATTGGGGGATTAGGGCTTACTTCTTCTCCAATTTCTCCTTCTTTGTTCCATCTTCATCTTCTTCCAATCCTTCTTCTTCTTCTTTTTTTTTATAAGGGGGTTAGGGTTTATTTGATGATGGTGGTGAGGATGGAAATGAAGATGATGGTGTAGGTGACGGTGAGAGCGGCGGCCAGGAGGGAGGCCGCCGGCGGTGGAGGGCCAGCCGGCCGCCGTCGCGGCGTGAGTGAGGAGTGGGGAGAGGGAGTGAGAGAGATGGAGATAATGAGAGGAGGAGAGTGAGAGGGATGGAGAGGAGGAGAGAGGAAGCAAAGAGAGAGGGGAAAATGGAACCGAGAGAGTGAGGGAGAGAGTGCCGAGAGAGAGAGGGAGAGGGGTGGTCTGGTTATGGGCTGCCCCTCTCTCTTTCTCTAAATATATTGAGATTTTTTTTTTTCCTTTTTTTTTAACAACTAATTTAAACTCATGCATGATGACACATGTCTTCATGTGAAATTACTTAAATATCCATGATGTTCATGCAAGGTGACAAGTGGGGATTGATGTGTCATGGTAAATTTGTAATTTGCAATATTTACAAGGGCTTATGCATAAAAAAATTATTTTAGAAAAGAAAATTGGGTTTAATTGAAAATAAGATAATGATAATAAAATTAATGATAAATAAATAAATTAATAATATTAATAATATTAATAATAATAATAATTTTTTTTATATAATTATAGAGGAATAGACAATAAACATAATATTTTATTAGGTGGCTGTTACAAAGGCACCATTTGGACCTACTTTTAAGTGGTTTCTTTTTTTTTTTTTTTTTTTTTTGGTAAGTGGTTTTTTCAATTGTTTCAAAGTTGTTCCAAGATGAAATAACTTATCATAAAAAATAACCAAAAAACAGCTATTGGCACACAACAAACCTTTAGTCTGTGTTTATACGTGAGAAACTAGAAAAAGAAAGAGAAAATGAATATGAATATGAATATGAATATAAAAAAAAGGAAAAAAAAAAAAGAAAAGAGAAGAAGAAAGAAAGAAAAAAGGAAAGAGGAAAGAAAGAGAAAATGAATATGAATATAAAGAGGGAAAAAAGTGAAAGAGAAAAAGAAAAAGAAAAAAAAAGGAAAGAAAAATGTATTGTGATATTTCTTGAGCATGTGTCATGCCTTTGATGTAACCCAAACTCATGGGCGGACCCATGTGAAGGGCTGGGGTGGGCTCCAGCGCACCCAAAAAAATAATATTTTTTTTTCATATATAAATTTTTTTGGGTATATTTTTGTGAGTTAAGCTATACTTAATCCATCCTAATCCACTCTAGTCCACCCCAGCTCAGATTTCTGGTTTCGCCTTGCCCACACTCCATGCCGACCGAGTTGATATGAGACCTATGAGGTCTATGAAGTGGCTGTTTGACCCAAAATTTTAAAGAGCACCAATTTTTAATTAAATTTAATATATTTAAGTCAATTCTAAACAAAAGTACTCACTCTAATTGTGAGCGGACATTGGGATGACAAGGTTCGAGGTGGGATTTCCAAAAAAAAAATCAATTCTAAACAAAACTACATATGACTCATTCTAATCATTTTTGTCCACGTAAAAAGTTGTTTTTTTTGTTATACATCATAACTAGAATATCCAGAGACAAGTCAGCAGATTAAAGAAAAAAAGATTTTTTATAAGGCACATCAAAAGTTGATCAGGGCTAGTCAGGATTGGGACTAGCCCATGTTTGAGGAGAAATTACTGGGGATAGGGCTGTTCCAACCCCACCCTCCCCCCCTCCCCAATCTCAAATTTTACTCTCATTTGCAAATTTCAGTACTCTCTCTCTCTCTTCCAAAACCCTTTCTTCTTCCTCCTCTTCTTCTTCTTCTTCTTCGTCTTCTTCTTCTTCTTCTCCACCATTTTTTACTTCCCAAACTATACATCTTCTTCTTCATCTTCTTCTCCACCATTTTTTCACTCTAAACCCTAGTTTTCTTCTCCATCATTTCCATAAAAATCCTAGTTTTTCTCTCCACAATTTTCATTCTCATCATTTTGATTCCTCACAAATAATGCATGAAAATAAACCCTAACATGTTTATTTCATTCTTTCTCACAAAAAATGTATGAAAATAAACCCTAAAATGTATATTTCACTATATTATCAAGATGAAAATAAATTCTAACATATGTTTTTTATTCGGTCATTTTGATTTTAGGACTGCCAGGAATTGTGGCAGTCATAAAATGTACTTGCTGTACAGCAAGTTCCTTTTAGGACTGCAACAATTTCTGACTTCCTCAATACTTCTAGGACTGCCAGAAATTGTGGCAGTCCTGTTGTATAAGACCCTTTTAGGACTGCCACAATTCCTGACAGTCCTCAATACTTCTAGGACTGCCAAAAATTTTTAGGACTGCCACAATTCCTAACAGTTCTCAATACTTCTAGCACTGCCAGAAATTGTGGAAGTCCTGTTGTATAAGATTATTTTAGGACTGCCATAATTTCTGACAGTCCTCAACAATTTCTGGCAGTCCTCAATACTTCTAGGACTGCCAGAAATTGTGACAGTCCTGTTGTACAAAAAGTCCCTTTCAGATCTGCCATAATTTTTGGCAGTCCTCAATACTTCTAGGACTACCAAAAATTGTGGCAATCCTAATATTTACTTGCTAAACAAATCGATTTCTTCTAGAATTAGGGTTCATCCATAAATTATTCTATTAATGAAGAATAATTGATTAATAGATTTGATAACCCAATTTATTCTACAACTAGGATTTCATACATAAACTATGGTTTAGAGAAAAAAAATATATGAGAAATTAGAAGAGAGCGAAAAAAATAAACTATAGTTTGGAGAAAGAGACTTGTTTTTTTTTTCTTCTTTCTTCTTGTTCTTGGGAAGAAAGAGAAGAGAGCAAAAAAATAATAAAAAGAGTTATCTTTTATACCTAGAAATTGGATAGTCCTGAGTAAATTTTTCAGTGACAAACTTGTAAATAAATAAAAGTTAAAAATTGGACAGTCCTGATCAACTTTTGATGTGCCCTTATAAAAAAAAAAAAAAAAAGGGGTGTACTCACTGTCAAAATCCTTCCTCTCGGCACCTCTAATGAACATCCGAGTTCTGTTAGATTAGTCTAACTTGCAGATTTGTACAGCTTTACCGTTATTAATTCGGCTCCTCCTCAAATGAACAGCTAGCTTCCATTAGTGATTTCTCCCCGTGAGAGAAATAACATTTAGAACTCTCAGCTGAATGAACAGAATGTGGTGTGCACCTTTACCGGTTAAGGGAAATGAGGAACTAAGCGGGTGTTTTTCTTCATATATATATATATATATATATATATATATATATATATATAGAGTGTTATATATTTTAAAAATCACGACGATGTTTATTTTTTATAACTATATAGTGTTGTTTTAATTAATGTTGGTTATTTTTTTTATCACTTTAAAGTGTATTATATATATATATATATATATATATATATATATATATATATATATATATATATATATATATATATATATGAGTGTTCTAGAACCAGTCGGCTGGGTTTGTATTATGAAACCAACCTATATTATACACTTTGGATCGGAATTGAATGCTTGAGATTATATGACTTAAAAAGATGTGTGTGTGTGTGTGTGTGTGTGGGGGGGGGGGGGGGGGGGGGTCTATCTCAACCACTAGGGGGGGGGGGGGGGGGGGGGGGGGGGGGGGGGTCTATCTCAACCACTAGATCCTAATCCAACTTATGAACACGTAGGGTGGTTCCATATTATAAAACTAGCCGTCTGGTTTTGAAACATTTCGTATATATATATATATATATATATATATATATATATATATATATATATATATATATATATATATAATATTTTTCACCTCTGCAACCATAAATCATTACAGTTAATGAATGTGATACTCACCAGAGCAGGTAAATTCCTGAGAAAATAATCATTATCATTGTCTTTCCACGACAAGATAATTGCATTGATTCCACACAATCATTAAACTACCACAAACTTTAAAGGCTCTAAATCTCGCAAGAATTCATTGAAGGAAAACAAATAATTTTCAAATTCAATCTTGATGGCACCGATCAAAATTTTAATTTTGACAAACCTAAAACCTTAATCTTTCAACTTTTATGAGCAAAACTTAATCCATTTTATAAAAAAAAATTAATGAAGGATTAGGGTTGAACTAACATGTGTTTCGTTGTAGCCAATAATACAAAATGGAAAATTATTTGGGCAATTTTTTTCCTACTTTGAGGGATTATGGTTTCTTAATTAGACATATTTGTAAAATTCAAATTTATTGAAGGCTAAGATTGTTATTTTTTATTTTTTGAACTTATAAGATAAGTGGTGATGTATAAGCCCGCGATCTGAGCTTATAATTTACCATCTATAAAAAGGCATCACTATATAGTGATTATCACTTTAAAATACAAAAAAAAAAACACCTTAAATTGATAGGTCATACTTATTTGAGCACTTTAAAGTGGATCATGGATGTTCAACAAACGACTTGTCATACCGAGTGATGGGACTCGATAATTTTTTATGGTGCGGGACCTCCTGGCATATATCTCTGTCTGGTACTATCGAAACTTTCATTCCAGCTTTGGAATAAATCATCCATTCGAAAGATTGCAAGCTATTGGTGTCCCTATCTGTATGGACGTTGCCACGGCCTTTCGCAAGCGGTTAGATTACGTCCGTGTTCGGATCGAGATTATTGTGTGTCGTGCACTACCCTCTTTGTTCCCGATTCATCTTCCGGATGGACGGCGGTTCGAGCAATATATTTCTTTCGATATGGACATCGCAGACGTGCTCCGTGTGCTGCTACATTGGGCATACCGAAAAAGTGTGCCCTTCTCCCTCTAGTGAACGGCTCAGAGAGGGCCTCATGGAAGTCCTCCGTGGAAGTGTGGACAAAGTCGAGACTAATCTCTAAGAAGAGGTGAAGCTAATTTGGGGAAGATGCTTCCTTCAAGGGTTAAGGCGGTTCAATTGAAAGCTACACTGAGCCATCCGTTGATGACGTTGTTGACAATAAGGAGAACTTAAATAAGGCACAAAGAGATGACCTTCAGTTGGCAGAAAAAAAATGAGAGTTCGCACCAATTACTCATGATGGAACTGGGGATTCCCAGGACCCTTCCTTTGGTGTGCGTATTGATCGATAGAAAGTTAAACAGATCTAATACGTGTTCTAACCCTTCATAGATAGAAAGTAGGGTTCACGAATTATACCTGCGGCGGAAATGAGACAAGTAATTCCTGGCAATCTCGAGCGGACGATCCCAAGATCTTCTGCACGTATTCCTTCCTCGAGTTGGACGTCGTGTGGGCGACGATCTCCCAACCTTTTCTTCTCTTTGGCAGCCCCCTCTTTCTCTCCTTACGTGAATCACGAATTTAGAGAAAGTTTCAGATTTCTGATCAGTAATTTGGCGGCCAGAGAATAGAGGATATATATAGGCTACGACAGAGACCATGAGGAGAAATTAGGGTTAGGCCTCCTAACGGATCTGGATATCCCGTGTTCAGCCCGAACACACAATCCAGGCCCATTAACAATAGCTCAGTCCACTAATGAGCTATTGTTGCACTACCTCCCTAATCCCAAATTATATTTGTGGACTCCTTTTATTATATGCTCGTTTGGCTTCCCATGTTAAGATATCGTATGTTCGTCGATCAAATTAAGTAACTGACAACTATATTGATTCGACATCTTTTATCCTTAAGTAGTACCGCTCAACTTTATTTGTCATGTCGGATATAATCCACCTGCAGGATTTACATAACAATCCTTATGAGCTCCTTAAGGGGACATCATCAACCCGATGTATCGGGACATAGATTCCATTTATAATCAACAGCACATCATACATACAATATTATTACCCAATTCATAGAGTTTGTTGATCCATAATGAATCTCACTCTTTTATGAGTCAAAGTAATGCACACTGCATATACATGTCCGTTATTATATCCGGATTAAGAGCACAAGCATCCATAATAACAGAGGTGTTTATTCTCTTATGTAGTCAGTACAAAGAGAACAACCTCAAGTGGTCATGTTCAATACACATAAAGTGTACTAGTGTAAACCTATAGTCAAGATAGACTAATACCAGATTATACTACAACCTTTCCAATAGATTGTCAAAGTCCATCTAGGTTGTGAACTATTTATATACTCCATAGGGAACTGATAATATGATCTTCTGTGTGACACCACACACCATATTATCTACAATATAGAATATCAGACATTTGTATTAACACTTGCAACAAATACAATATGCAAACATTTGCCCATATGATTCTCATTCAAAATTTAAGGAAATAAGTGTTTGCCATTAAAATCTTTTGATTGCAATTTCAACTACAAACAGAACAGTGTTACAATGTAGGACTTAGATGTAGTCATAGGAGTACACTTTTGTTTATCTGGGTCCCTGTATCGATGGAGCGAGTGGTAATGCGTTGACTCCGTTGACGATCTGACGACGGTTCTCGGTTCTCTGACGGTCTGAGTTGCTCGGGGTGCTGGAGCTTGCGGAGAGGAAGAAGACGTTGAGTGTCTGTATCTGCCTCTCTCACTGTGTGTGTATGAAGGTCTGTCTGTCCGTCTGTGTGCCTGGAAGAAGGAAATGATCCCTATATTTATAAGTAGCAGGTTGGACTGCTCATGTGCACATATGTAGGATGCGCCTATACGTGGGGATGCCACGTGGTTGAAGCTGCGGGAGGCGTATGGATGATGCACCATCATTTGTGGGTTGAATCCTTTATGCTGCTTTTGTGGGCTGGCACGTAGCAGGGGAGAGGATCTTTCAGTTGCTGAGATCTTGGGTGATTAGCACCCCTTCATAGGCTGAATTGAGTCAAAGGACACGTGGCGTGCGTCCATAGCTCAAAGATCTCGAATTTGGTGGAGAATGATCTGACATGATGCGCTTGGGGTTGGGCGCATGAGAAGACTTTGGCTCACAACTTTAGGAGTCATGAACCGGTCTGGGCGCACAGCTTTTGAGGTGCATGCGAGGCTTCAGTAGCGACCTGACTTCTATCTTTAGGGATCAGAGGAAGGTCAGAGGCGCATGGCTCTTGAAGCGCATGAAGAGGTTTGGACGCATGGATGCAGAGGCGCATGCGAATGGCTGCGCGGCCACATGGCTTGTAACCGTCGAAAGAGATTAATGATGACGCTGACGTCAGCGGCGCTTCGTGTTCTGTAAAAGCTGTTGCTGCTCTGTCATCGAGACATGGCTGCTGTCATGTCAGGACTTCAGTATTTAATGTTCTTTGACGGGTGATGGACTGTTGAGTGGGTGCATTGATCTGCGTTCCACTGGGCGTATGGGTCCATGTTGATTAGGACGCATGGATCTGTACTTTTTTGGGTGTACCCATACATGGCGCTTAGTAGCGACGGGCGCGTCTGTAGGGTGCACGGTATCTGACCGGCGCATCCATTTGCATGATGCATCTTTATTGGTCTGACTGTTGTGTTCCTCGAGTACTTTAAATAGCCATTTTGACTTGGCCGAATTCGAAGCGTCAGGTTCATCACCATAAATGCAAATTTATTACACGGGATTCGGAGAGCCCGCCACTTGGCGCATGGGTTTGATTTGCCCGGCCTATAAATAATAGCAAGGAAAGAGTTTGCTTCTCGTTCTCTCACGTCTTTCCGAATGAACTTATTTGCTCGAGCACATTCTGTTGAAAAGATGCTCCCGAGGGTGAAGATGCGACGAATTGTCTTCATTCATGCACTTGAAGGTGACTGTTGCATCCAAAAGTCGGATTTGAGGGCTTCTGAGGCAGACGAAAGGTGCCTGTTGCATCCAAAGATCGGGATGCTCGAGCCCCGTCTTCGTTATGCTGGAAAAGCCGCAGGTCAGAATTATGGTGCTCCCATCTTCCTTGGGCTTTGGAGAGATCTTCCTCCTGCAAGAGTGGGGTGTTGTCCACTCTGGTTGTGTTGAAAGCTGCTCCTTTACCCGCAGATTGGAATTGCGGTGTCCTCATCTTTCTTGGGCTTTGGAGAGCTCTTCCTCCAGCTAGAGTGGGGTTGATCGCCCACCCTAGTTCTGCTCAATAAATTATTTATTAGTTGAAGCACTTAATCGGGTCGAAGTAGAGCGCATATGCTGAGGCTTCATGATACGCATAACTGAGACGCTGAAATAGATACGCCTGAGTGAGACGCTGTAATAGATACGCCTGACTGAGACGCTGAAGAGCTATGCCTGATTGAGACGCTGAAGTGATGCGCCTGACTGATGATGCGTCGGGCAGAAGGCACATGGCAGTTTGCTGCACCTGGCTGTAGTCTTAGAATCTTTCTTTTTTTGTAGAAATTCTACTTTGTAAAGCCTTTTTTAGACATGTAATAGACTTTTATATAAAATAAAATTTTTTTGATGTCTATACTTTTGCTGTCTTGCTGTGCCCAGTACTTCGTTTGATGTTCCCTGGCGTATGTAATGTTAGGCGCATAGGAATTCTGGCCTGTAGATGCGCCTGAAATTCCATGCTTCTACAAGACCCCCTTCAAAGTTTTCAAAACTTTCTGTCAAGTTTTGGAATACTTTGAACAAGAAGCATGATATGGTCTTCAATGGGGCGCACAACTGTTCGGGGCACATGATTGCTCTGCGCATCTGTGATGAGGCGCATGCTCCTCTAAGTTTTAATGCTAATGATAACGCTTCGAAATAAAGAAAAAGATTTAATGTTGATCTTTTTGGATTATTTGCAGTTATCACTTTGTAGAACCCCAGGCGGCGGCTGACGTCACCCTTCATCGGTTCACGCGTGCAACCAAGCCTATAAATAGGCGTCTGGTAGAGGGAGAGAGAGTTCTTCCTCTTTTTGCTTTCTTCTTCTTTTAGAGTTTTCTTCCAAAACCCTAACTTCTTTTAAAGAAATGGCTCACAAGACTCCTCGCGGTGGTGCTGGCCGAAGACGAGACAAAGGAAAGGAGCCTGCAGAGGCCGACATTGTTGCTGTCTCCAGGACGCCCGTCGACGTTCGGCCGGCGGTGATTGGTGGGTTTGTCATCCTTGTTGTACCTTTAGTATTTTGAGGAAGTCTTTTTAGAACTCACATACGTTGACGTGCATGGACCTCAAGTCCTGATGATGTGCCGAAGATTTTTGCTGACGCGCATGGACTTCGAGTCCTGATGATGCGCCGAAGCTTCTTTGGTGATGCGCATGGACCTCGAGTCCTGATGATGCGCCGAAGCCTTTATGCTGACGCGCATGGACCTCGAGTCCTGATGATGCGTCGAAGCTTCTCTACTGACGCGCATGGACCTCGAGTCCTGATGATGCGCCAAAGCCTTTCTTCAGATGTGCCTGAGCTTGGGTTCGATGTGTGCGCTTCTGATGATAACTCGGCTCAGATAAATATTTTTTTGTTGTTTTAACATATCTGAGTTTTTATCATCTTTCTCTGACCGCCAGTTTCGGTGACCGTCCCGCTTTTGAACGAGGTACTGCTGGACGCTGCTCTCTGTCAGATGGGAGTTGATTATAACGAGGAGGTAATAAATCCTGCCCAAGCTGCCATCATGCTGGATCAGTCTCCCGAGAGAATGATTCAAATCAAGGAACAACAGTATGTGTTCCTCCAACGGATGATGGAGCGTGGCAGTTTGCAATCTGCCGTCCCTGGCAATGAGACTTTTCTGAAGCCTGAGTTCCTGTTCGGGGATCGCCTCACTTCTACTGAAGCGAAGGTGCTGAGGATCAAGGAAGATTGGTTCCTCTCAGCCAAAGGGGTGCACATGTTCATGAAGCAGCTCGAGCATCACTGGCCTTTGACGGCTTTCTGTCGTCTTGCTTCCAAGAGGAGGATGTCATGGGAGTTAACCCCGTCTCAGGGGAGAGCGGTGGCGGGCACCATCAAAATCGATGCTACCTCGAACCAGAGGGATACTTTGACCGCCACGCGGGCTGGGTCTTCTTTCACCTGGCGAACTCTACGTCCCGGGAGTATTTACAGTGACGTCCCTGCCGACACTTTCGTCTTTGGTGCTTCGACTTTCGTAAACCGTATGCTGTCATCCAAGCGGTCATACCCGAAGGGTAATTTTCGGGTAGAGGGTTGGTGTCATTATGTATCCAAATGGGACAAACTGACACTCTGGGTTCTGACGAAGTTTCGAACCGAACTTCGAGAGATTGGGCTGATTGCCGCTATTCGTGCTACCCAGATGGGCGTCGACATCAATAGTCACATGTTCCTTGCGCTTCTGGAGATGTTTAACACCCAGACTGGGACCTTCTTCACCCCGGTGGGGGAACTAGGACTTGTACTTTATGAAATGTATGAGGTGTCGAGGCTTCCTTGGGGATCAGAACCCTATGAAGAGTACTTTCCGACCAACGAGGAGTTCCAAGTCCCGTAGGACAAGGAAGAAGAGATGATGGTTGTCTTCAAAGCAGTGGCAAGCCATCATTATTATATGCAGAAGAAGGATAGGGATGGGGCGCAGCCCCACATGACTGCTTGGAGGGATTACGTCTTTGAGCAAGACAAGGAGGATCCCTCTCAGTTCACGACTCCGCCAGCTCTTTCCAGTACCAAGGTGCTCTCTGAAATGAGCAGATTGAATGAAAAAAGCCCCCAGGAAAATACAGACCGAGAATCGGACGAACGCTCCTATAGCTGCTTCTGGCACCTCACTCACCAGATGTCGTCGAAAGCAGTGTTGGCTGCTTATCTGATGATCTGGCTCCGGGATTATATCTTTTCGGGCAGGTCAGGCTCGGTGGAGAGGGTGACCCAGAACCTGATCCTGCCAGCTGTGAAGTTTGTTTTTGGCCATCCTTTGGCTCTACTCCCTGCGATGGTATGCAACCTGTTGTGAGGTCTACGAGAATTCGCAAGTGATGTTGTTCACGAACGAGGTAAGAACGGCAACTTTCCTCGTGCCGAGCTGTCGTTTCACTATCTGATGGGGTGGTTGATTTTGCACCATCCTAATGTGATGAGTCCGGGCCAGGAAGAAGACCACGTAGCCGGCGACACATTCCTTCGCCGCTTCTACCAGAGGAAGTGGCTGCATACGGGCGTTCCTGTTTGTAGGAAGGTTTTGTCCTACCTTCAAGGATGAGAGATCACAAAAGTTGGTCTCTTTTTCACCGACTTCGAAGCAAATAAAGATTTAGCTGATTCGGGTGCAGATGAACAACTCTGTCTCCGTAGGGATTCCGTTGGTTGCAAAGCATCCGATCATCCCATTTGTGTACAGGAATAAGAACAATTGTTACCTGAAATCGTACTTGCCGAGCCGTTTCGCACGTCAATTCGGCTATGCCCAGTTGATGTTGGAAAAATCCAGTACCAGCTTGGGGTATATCGGGAGTCTGCTGGACGGGGCGCGAGCTTGGCATTATTACAATACCGGATGTACCGGAGCCCGCTTTACCATGCCAGTTCTGAATTTGCAGCCTCCGATTCTTTTCTCAGCTGCCAAATTTTACTGTGCGATGAATATTGTATCCTCTGGGTATTATAGGGCGACCAGTTTTATCGTTGGCACCCAGTTGGAGGCATCCGGGAATATGTTGGCGAAGGCTCGATCGTACCGCCCGCCAGAGGTTGGTTATCGAGACACCCCTGCCGTATCCTTGGAAGATACTCAGGCAGAACCCTGGGTTGATCGTCCGAAGAGACGTGCCGGCACCGAGGCCGGTTCTTCTGCGCCGAAGAGGCAGAGGAAATCGATGTCACCGGAGGTGTCAACAGAATCGGCTCCTATGGAGGTAAGGACGTCCCACATAGTCTGGTTAGTTCTACCATTTTTGTGACATATGCTTTCTTTTTGTAGGAGCCGTTAAAAAGGAAACCCAGAACTCCGAGATCGGGTGCTAGCAGACCAGAGTGGTTGGCGGGCCCATCCGATAAGCGTATTCTGCCGATTGTATTGTCTTCCGTGGAGGAGAACCTGGATGATGTGACTTCTATGGAGATAACAGCTGTCGCGAGGGCTTCTGGTATCGAGGTCTCAGCAGAAGCTGTTCTTCCAGATGAGGAAGAGGAATGGAGTTTGTCTTCTTTGGACGACGTTCCTCCAGAGGTCCCTGAGCCTGTAGGAGCAACAGGCATGGTTGTAACGGAGGAGAGGGCTGATTCCCCTCCTCGTCAAGATGAAGGAAGGTCGGCTACACCATTATCGAGCCCTACCCCGGACCCAGCAGCGGATGTCGAGCTGGCTGTCGATCGGGAGGTACCGGCAGATTCTATTCCCGTAGGGGGATTCGATAAAGAAGGCGAGACTCGTCTTCCAAGCCTGGCTCCAGGGGAGCCGAGTCAGGAAGTAGGTGCTGATCTTGCTGTTTTGCCGGAGGAGGAGGGTCCTGCGCGGCCTGCTGATAGTGTTTTAGAGACAGATGAGACAACCCTAGATGTCGGTGGTCCCTCCGAAATCGAAAAGAGTAAGGGTTTGCTGGTTGAACCCTCTGTTGCTCCTTCTACTTGGAGAACGATAACGATGCCCCATCTGGGTTCTTCCGTCCACTTGGACCCTTGGACTGGTGACGAAGTGCAAGTCCCAGACGAGAGAGGGTCTGTTGAGGTTGAGGTTTCGGCCTCACAGATTGAGGTCGGTGGGTCTTCTGCAGGTCCGCTGTCCAGAGTAGCTCCTCCAACTCCTGCTATGACGCCTCAGGTGTTGGCAGACGCAGACGAGTATATACAGTTTGTTGTTGAAGCAGTGTACAAGATGCTGCAGAAAGGCGTATCAACGGTGCTGAATGCGAACGGGAGTTTCGCGATGGCAAAAGCCATGACGCTCCCTTCCATTGGTTTGATACGTTCGCACCAGGGCCACGATCATATGGCCACGATTCTGGAGGCATCGGTGGCCGAGCTCGACCAGCTTCTTTTTGAGCTTCAGAGTATCCGACAAAATGACTTTTCTGCTCTGGTAGAAGCAGAAAAGGAGAAATTGATAGCTGAAGTTGAGTCATCGTATCAGGACACGGTGGCTGTCTGGGACCGTGAGGTGGCCGAAGCTGAAGCTGCGGTGGAGAGGCTATCTCAATCCATGCAGGAGAATGTGGAGTTACGGGCCTCGTTGGAGGCTAGCATAGCGGAGGTCACTGCCAAGATTCGGCATCTTGAAGACCAGCGAGCCCAACTCTTGTTAGATGCTTACTGAGTCCAAGCTGAACATGTAGCATCTAAGGAGGAAGAAGCAGCTTTTACCCGCTAGGTTCTTTTCCTGACCCACCAGCGGCAACAACTAGACGAGAAGTATGAGACTGATACTGCCCCCAAAGCTGTAGAGGTGATGCGTCAAGAAGCCGAATGCCGGGTCTTGACGACCGCAGAGACTCGGGCGAAAGACTTGAAGCATCGAATGAAGAGCTTTCTGCCAATCCCAGTGATGTTTAGGGATTGTAGTCTCTCTTTTTTTGTTATTTTTGTAGTTTGCAACTTCTGTCGGGGATGTAATCCTTTACTTTTAAATAAAAGATGAAGAATTTTGTGGTGTGTTTATTTTTGCTATCATGAACTGATGATTTATGTGGACCTGTTATCTTTTGCGCACCTTGGTTTTTAGGTACAGATAATAAGTTTGAGAGAATTGACATGTTTGCTGAGAGATAATGTGGACGTGGCAAATATGGGATTCGGATGATGAAGTCTTCCTACTTAGAGGCGTTATGGACGTGGTAGGAGTGACTCTGGGGGGATACGCAGAACTACTCAGAGGTAATATGGACATGGAAGTTCTGCGATTGATATACGGCAACGCAGGGATTATTCGTACGGGATGTTTACTCAGAGGTAATATGGACGTGGTAAACATGATGAGCAGCGCAATCCTACGTGGTGTAAGATTACGCTTTGCAGGGCGTAGAGGAGCAACTCAGAGGTAATGTGGACATGGTTGTTCTTCTACTGGGGATAGAATGTCGCGGAACAACTGGGTGCCGAAAGCACAGGATTTTTTGTGAAGGGAAGATGTATGTGAGCTCTGATGATCAGGTCCACTGACTCCCTTGTTTGGTAGAGATGGAAGTATATGTCTGAAAGATGTCATGAGTAGTACTTCTTTAGGAACTTGCCGTTGATGGACATCATGAACAAGTCCCCGTTTGGTCGGACGAGGCGGTAAGTACTGTTTGAGTATACCGTCTCTATGATGAAAGGTCCCTCCCACTTGGGCTCGAACTTTCCTGGTGTTTTGTGAGTTAACACCACCGGCCTCCTGACTGCCAGGACCAGGTCGTCTACTTGGAAATTCCTCTGCTTGACCTTTTTGTTGAAAGCCTATGATATACGGGCTTGATAAAGTTTAATACGCTGCTGAGATAGGAGACGTTTTTCATCAAGAGCCTCCAATTCTCGCAGACGGCGACGCTGGTTGTCTTCTTCTGTTAATTGGTTTTTGAGCGCCATACGGAGTGAGGGTATCTAAATTTCGAGAGACAGTACCGCTTCGCTCCCGTAGACTAAGGAGAACGGGGTGTTAACCATCGGGATTCGTACCGTTGTACGGTAGGCCCAAAGACATTCGCCGAGCTTTTTATCCCAGTCGCATTTGTTAGATGACATGACCTTTTTGAGTAGCTTGACAATGGTCTTGTTAAATGCCTCGGCCAATCCGTTTGCTGTCGAATTGTAGGCGGTTGATGCCAAGTTCTGAATTCTATTCTTGTCACAGAATTTGCTGAAAACATGGCTGATGAACTGTGGACCTTTATCGTGTATAATCCTTTGAGGTACCCCGAAACGGTAGATGACATGGTGCTTGATGAAGCTGATCACCCTGGAGCTTTTTACTTCCGTCAGTGGAACTGCTTCTGCCCATTTGGAGAAGTAGTCGGTGATGGCTAGGATGAAGCGGTGTCTCCTCGATGATGGAGGGGTGATCGATCCTACAATGTCCATGCCCCAAGCTTCGAAGGGCCCGGAGGCGACCGTAGGATGTAGTGGTTCCGACAGTGTATGGATGAAGTCGACGTAGAGCTGGCACGCATGGTACTTTTTAGCATAGTCGGCAGCGTCGGCTGCCATGGTTGGCCAGTAGTAACCCATGCGTCACAATCGATCCTGCAACTTAGGTCTAGGTTGATGAGCCCCGCAAGTCCCATCATGAGCTTCCCGAAGGGCTTCGGTTGCTTCTTCGTTGGATAGACATCGAAGGAGAAGTCCATCAAAGGAACGTCGGTACAGCGATTTAGTAGCTGTATCATAATAAAATGAAGAGAACACCTTCTGACCGAGGTGGCTTCTTTCAGGTCTTCTGGGAGAATTCCAGAGACAACAAAGTCGATGAATGGGAACCTCCAGTCTCGGACATTAATACCGACGCTTGTCGTCATGGCATGGGCCATTTGTGAGCATAGGTTGTTTTTGGGACAGACCAATTATAGACCAACTACCGTGACGTAGTGTTGAGTCCCGAGGGGTGCCGTTAATGAAGCTGCGAGGCCAGCCAGAGCGTCAGCCTTAAGGTTTTGTAGCCGAGGTACGTGTTCTATGAAGAACTTAGTGAAGGTTGAAATAATATTCAATACAGCTTCATGGTAAGGAACCAGATCTTCATGGCGAACTTCGTACTGCCCTCGGACTTGATTAATGACGAGTTTTGAGTCGCCGTAAGCTTCCATATGATCCACCCCCACCTGTTGCGCCAGCTGGAGTCCCTTAATCAGAGCGTCGTATTCGAAAATATTATTGGAGCATGGATTCGAAAGGAAGTAAGCACACTGGATGACCAGCTGATCGGGGGAGACTAGGACCACCCCCACTCCTGCGATGATTTGGCCTTTGGGGCCTGTTCTTGAAGCGCCATCGAAAAATACCTGCCAGACGGAGCTTCCTTCGGTGACATTTGATTCTTGGACCTCATCCGGGATGTCTTCATAGAGTCTATAGGACTCCGGGATGGGGTGCGCGGCTAAAAAGTCGGCTAGAGCTTGACCCTTGACAGTTTTTTGTGGAACGAACACCATGTTGTACGGCGTCCACATGATTGCCCATGTAGCTGGTCGGGAGTTCAATGATCCCGGCTTCGTCATGAGAACCCTGAGTGGATTGACTCGGGAGATGACATGAATTGTCTGTCCCGAAACATAATGATGTGTCTTCTGGATGGCGAATACCAAAGCCAAACACTCCTTTTCAACGGGGTTGTACCGGTGTTCGGCCCCGATCAGTATTCTACTAAGGTAGTAGATAGCTTGCTCGTAGCCCGCATCGTTGTTCGGAGCCAACAAAACGTCGAGGGAATGATCCATGGTACGGACGTAGAGGAGAAATGGTTTACCTGCGACGGGTACCACCAGGACTGGCGGGCTCGTCAGGTAAGCTTTGATATCGTCGAAAGCTTTTTGGCATTCTTCTGTCCAGACGTAGGAGACTTCCTTCTTCATGAGCTGGGTGAAGGGTTGGCATTTTCCGGAAAGGTTTGCTATAAACCTTCAGATGTATGTCAGAAGCCCCTGCAGGCCTCGAAGTTCTCGGAGGTTCTTCGAAGGGTCCATGTCAAGGATGGCTTTGGTTTTTTCGGGATCGACATGAATGCCTTTCGCCGTGATAATGAAGCCCAAGAACTTTCCGTTAGAAACTCCAAGGAAAGATTTAGCGGGGTTCATCTTTAGTTGATGCGCTCGCATGAGATCGAAGACTGTCTTTAGGTCTTGTAGGTGATCACCTTTGAGACGGCTCTTGACGATAATATCATCAACATAGCATTCAACTATTTTACGCAGATGTTGACAGAAGATGGTACTCATAGATCTTTGGTATGTAGCACCAACGTTCTTCAAGCCAAAGGGCATCACTGTGTAGCAGAAAATCCCCTTCGGAGTCCTAAATGACGTGTATTTTGCGTCATCGGGGAACATTTTGATCTGGTTGTAGCCCGAGTACCCATCCATGAAAGACATGCGTTCGAAGCCACATGTATTGTCGATCATTACGTCAGTGATTGGAAGCGGGAATTCGTCCTTCGGAAAAGCCGTATTGAGATCCCTGAAGTCGATACAAACTCGTATCTTTCCAATCTTCTTGGTAACATGGACGACATTGGCCACCCAATCCGGATGTTGTTCTTCACGGATGAACCCGCTACTGAGGAGTTTGTCTACCTCCTGATCGATAGCGTTCATGATGTCGGGACGAAAACGTCGTTGTTGTTGATTTACAGGCTTAGCATCAGGCAAGATATTAAGTCTGTGCAATGCAATCTGGGGATCAAGTCCCGGCATATCTTCGTAACTCCAGGCGAAGACGTCGATATATTCTCTTCGTCGATATATTCCTTGGCCAATTGGACCAAAGGCTCCCGGTCTTCTTCCTTCAGACTCTTGCTGATGAAGATGGGTTTGGAAGGAGATCCATCCCCAAGGTCAACTTGTTCGACCTCGTCCTCGGTAGGGGGTTCGCGTAATTTAAAACGAGACTCCCACTGTGCTCCTAGGCGTTGAGCCCAGGGTTCTTCCTCAAAGATTTCTAGAATTTGATCATCGCCTTCATCCTCTTGGGATTGTGCAGATACTACATTGACTGATAGCACCTTCCTGAGGACTGAGCCGATACTGGTATCGGAATCCCAAGTTGATGCCTCGGATGAGTGAGAGTGTTCCACTTTTTCTGCCTCCGAACTCTCTGGAGTAGCCAGCGGCGTGACATAGCCTACCCCCGTCGAGTACGATGATAGTAGTCCTGCGGCTTTTCTTTAGGTGTTGGGAGCCGGAGGGGAAGACGCCGTCCTTTACCGTAGTTCAGGCCCTTGTTGCTCTTTGGATCGTAACCCATCTTTTGGATGAGATACTTTGCCTTGTCCGTGTACCGATAGACTTGTATTCTGCCGGTATCTGGTTCTGGCTCGAGTGGCGGGAGGTCTTGATGACGCTCGACTTTGTCGAAGATGATGGGTTCTTCATCCCGATTCTGCGGTGGGACTATAAAACAGACTCCTTGGGACGGGACTACTCGATTTACATGATTGACGGTCGTTATTTGTGTTTGTAACGAACGTAGATCATTATCTAGTGTATACATAGCATTCTAATATGGAAGACTAGAATAATTGAAAGACACTCTATTATTGATAAAACACGAGATTTTGTCCCGCGGGATTACATTATCAAGAGAATGGGCATCTATATCAGCAGATATGTACTCTCCTAACTCTTCATCTGTGAGCACCGGGACCGGTTCGGAAGAGTTTATTGCCGATTTGATCTTGGGATCCGAGTGGGCTGTGTGGGCCTTCTCTTGCAGCTTGGATGATTGCGGAGACTTGCCTTTGAGACGCACCTTTAGGGGTGCCTCGACTACGCCTTCGATGACAGGTGCCTTCCCTTGTAGTTTTGCCACAAGGGGAGCCGACGTTTGAGGAGGTTTTCCTTTGAGCCGTATCTTCAAGGGAGCTTCAGTAGGTGCTCTACCTATAGAAATCGATACTTTTCCAGGTAGCTTGATGGTCATGGGAGGCAGCATCTGAGGCGGTTTCCCTTTGAGTCGAATCTTCAAAGGAGCGTCGGGAATCATCTCTGGCTCCATGTCTGGCTCTGCCGCTGTTTCAGCTTCGTCATCAGCATCGTTGGCTTCCCCTTCGTCGAGCGACTTATATAGGGTAGCATCAATGAAGTAGGCTTCGACTCCCTTGAAAGGGTCCATGTCCACGAATTCTGTCCGGATGATGTCATTGGTGGACACGTACTTCATACATTGGTAGAGTGTAAATGACACCACCATGTACTCATGCAGCCACGGACGACCCAGCAGGAGGTTGTAGTTGACGTCGGCGTCCACGACATAGCAAGTCACCTCGGTTCGGAGGTTACCGATATGACATTTCAGCCGTATTTTGCCTAGCAGTTCACTTTTGCTAGCATTAAAACCGCTGATTGTAGTGTTGAAGGGTGCCAGACAGTACATCGGGATCCCCAGTGTTGACAGCAGAGTCCTCGGGATGATGCTGAGGGAGGACCCCGGATCAATCTGAATTCGCTTCACCTTGATGGAACCAACATACCCTGTGTAATATAGTGGCCTGTTGTGCCGGTTGTGCTTGAGCAGCATGTCCTGTTGGGTGAAGGTTATGTTGGGGATGACCTCATCCGCATAATGGCAGTACGCACATATGGTTGGAGGATCCTCAGGCTGCTTGACCTGGCTGATGAAGGACTCAGCATCCTTCAAGGCTTCACAGAGAGCTTCGCGGGTGTCTTTGGAAAGGCGAAGCTGCTCGTACAGAGATAGACGGACGGGAGTACCAACAAGTTGTGCCAGTATATCAAAGTTGTGGGGCTTGGGTATCCCCGAAGCATTCACCTTTCGCAAAGGCTTGTCGAAACGGGCCTCTACATGCTTTTGTTTATTGGCTGCTGGAGGTTTGGATGGACCTCTTTCTTCGGCAGCAGGGGCAGTGCAGGGAGGCACCAGCTCAACGGCAGCTTCGTCGGGTTGGGCGTTCAGCTGCGAACGATTTTGTACAGGAAGAGCCTCTTCCGCGGAGGAAGATACCATGCGGCAAGACTTGATCTTCTTGTCCTTAGCTTTGGAGGTAGAGCGTACCCCCGGTTGAGTAACCTCGGAGACGAGATCGGGGTGAACCCATAAGATCTCTTCCCGAGATGTGGTGAGTGGGATGAGTCCACTCACGTTGTCACGAGTAGGTGGTAGGTTGACCACCTCCATTGTCGTCTTTGGGATAGAGACGACGCCATCTTGTATTGTGGTTGGCGGCAAGGTGCCGAATTGGTGCGACACCAGGTTAGCCGAGACTGTCTTCTCCTCGTAGTCGACGGAGATGACGTTCGCATTGATCATGCACTGGATGTAGTTCTTGAGGACGTAGCATTCCTGAGTTGGATGTCCGACGAACCGATGGTAGTGACAGTATCTTGGATTATCCACTCTTCCAACCTCGTCAGGATGCTTCGGGTCGGGCAATTTGATCTTATCATCCTGCTTCAGCATCTCGAAGAGTTACAATGTGTCTTCATCGTTGAAAGAGTAGACCTCCTTTGGCCTCGGCGCAAGTGGAGGCTTCTGAGTAGGTGCTTGTGCACCTTTGGAGGCATTGACAGTCAACGCCTGCTTCCCCTTCGTCTCACGTTCAAGGTTGTTGGCAGCAGGCCGTTTTCCTTTGTCTTCAAAAGCAGTAAAACTGACTCCCAGAAGGTGAGCATTGGATGCCTTCTTTTCAGCTGCTTCAGCCTCAATAATCAATGAGGTCCAATTAGGAGGAGGAGTGGAGTTGAGCCAGAGCTTGATCGTAGAAAGCATGTTCATGCTGCAGGAAGGGAGGAGTGCATGTTCTGGCATGCCCGGGGGCAGTCTGAAGCAGGCTTGTCGAAAATGTTTGATGAATGCTCGAACCGTCTCCTTCTCCTTCTGATGCACCTCTATCAGGGACGCCATTGTCATGTTTTTTCCTCCGTCATAGAAACGATCGAGAAAGAGACGTGTCAAGTCGTCGAAGGAAGATATAGAGTTGTCAGGGAGACTGCAGTACCAGTCATAAGCTACTCCTTTCAGTACCCCGAGGAACATGCTGGTGAGTAGCGCGTCTTCCTTCGAGAGATGTCCCATTTGAGACTGGAAGTACGTCAGATAACGGCATGGAGAGTCCTTCTCGTCGTATGGTGTCAACGTTTGTAGTTTATACTTGGGAGGATAAACTACTTTGTTCATTCGAGAGGGTATGGTTGCGGGATCCCCATCTTCAGGCGCTCCTCCTGTCTGTTTTTGGACTCGAAGCGTTCACGCAAGTTCCTGATCATCTCAACCACGTCTTCTGTGGAGCTGGGAGTCAGAGATGTCGGTACAGTCTGGAGCTGTACATTTGAAGGTTCCGACACACGCGGTACTTTGCGGCAATCGGTATTCAAGGATGCCCGTTAGAGGGGCACACTTGACTCTCCGTTGACCCCTGGGTCAGGATTAGTGGAAGGTGCTCTGGCCAAGGCTGACCGTATCTCAAATACTGCTTGAGTCAATATTTTTATGGAGACAGAGAGGGTTTTGAGTCCTCCTTCCAGGGTATCCATGCGCTGAACAAGATCTGTTGGAGGCGCATCTGACTCCGTATCACCAGCTCCTGTCATGACGTGACTGGAAGTGGAGGGTTTGATTGAAGCTTCACTTTCAGCCTCGCTCTCTTGAAGAGGAACTTCCCCCGGAGTTTCGTCTTGGCTACCTCCAGCTATGTTCTGGAGGACATCTTCGTCTTCGGGAGGAGCATCAGCAAAGGCCTGACTACCCCCAGCTTTGTTCTGGAGGATGTCTTCGTCTTCGGGATGAAGATCCACAGGGGCTTGACTGCCCCCAGCTATGTCCGGGAGGATGACTTCGCCTCCAGGATGAAGATCCACAGGGGCTTGACTGCCCCCAGCTTCTTCTGAGATCTTCTTTCTCCCCCGGGTGCCCTCAAACACTCCTGAGGACGGGACAGTCGTCTTGGTCTTCCTCGGCTGGCTCTTGGATGAGGACGAGGTCGAGGAGTTGCCAGTCGCCTTTCGAATTGATGGGGAGTTAGAGACTACGTTGCAATAAGCAACCTGTAGTTCTGGCTCCTCTTTATTTGACACCTTCTTCCCGAGGCGACGTTGGAGGGGTGTTTATGATTGCAGCCGTTGGAACGCAGACTGCCTTGGTGGGACTGCTGTCTTGCAACAACAGTTTATGGTGACTACAGCACAGGTGTGCCCTGTGAGGGGCGCATTGTGCTTGTCAGTCGACTCTCCTGATCGGCGTTTGTGAGTGATCACGTTATGCAGATCGTTGGAGGAGAGTGCCACCTTCATACCCCCATCAGGCGCATGGCAAGGCCAAGCGCCGGGGTGGTCAAGTGAATGCTGCACCCCCTGATCAGACGCAAAAGATGCGCCCAGATCAATAGTGGGGGAGCAACATTGAGAGTGACGAGAACCAGCCTCAGACGCACAACCAATGTAGACGCGGGGGTTCAAGACCACTGAGTTTGCCTTGCACGACTTGGTTGCGAACGCAGCAGATGCGCCCAAGTGTGACAAGGGCTTTGAATGTCGGCTCGTTTATGGCGCAGAAGCACCCAAGTCAACCTTGTACAGTTCACCATTGGCAGCGCGCATGATTGTGAGCGCATGCCTCTGGCTCGCTGCTGACATAGCACGTTCGAGGCGCATGGCCCGTGCTGCCTTGGACTTCTTCATACAAGCCCGCTGGGGCGCATAGTACTCAGAGTCGAAATTCTTCTCGCCACGACAGCGAGTGAGTCTGTCAAAGACAGATGCCTTCTGTGGCGCATCAGAGGTAATATGTAGGGCATTGGCTGCGCCCTTGCTCCGTCGACGCATCTTCCTCGTCTGAGAGGGAGATGGTTGGGGAATGTGGTCAGCCCCACGCTTCCCCGAGAGATGCACTGTACCGGTGGGCGCATCTTGGCTGCTGAAGACGTCAGCGAAAAGGGTAGGTTGTATCGGCGTATCCCCTTCGGTGGTGGTGTCAGGGGTGCCGACCTTGCGCACCCAGGCTTGGCGAGTCTTCTTCAGCTTCGACAGCCGCTTCGAAGGACTTGCACTGCCTTCAGAGATGAACTCCTCATACGCCTGTTGATTGAGGCGTACGACCAGCGTCTTGTGGGAGCAGCCGACCTTCACGTCGTCAGATTATGACAGAGCTTTCTCGGCGGAGGGGAAAGAGGTCCCCAGCAGAGTCGCCAGCTTGTTTGCCATTAAAATCTTTTGATTGCAATTTCAACTACAAACAGAATAGTGTTATAATGTAGGACTTAGATGTAGTCCTAGGAGTACACTTTTGTTTATCTGGATCCCTGTGTCGATGGAGCGAGTGGTAATGCATTGACTCCGTTGACGATCTGACGACGATTTTCGGTTCTCTGAAGGTCTGAGTTGCTCTGGGTGCTGGAGCTTACGGAAAGGAAGAAGACGTTGAGTATCTGTATCTGCCTCTCTCATTGTGTGTGTATGAAGGTTTGTCTGTTCGTCTGTGTGCCTGGAAAAAGAAAATGATCCCTCTATTTATAAGCAGCAGGTTGGACTGCTCATGCGTGCATATGTAGGATGCGCCTATACGTGGGGACGCCACGTGGTTGAAGCTGCAGGAGGCGCATGGATGATGTACCATCATTTGTGGGTTGAATCCTTCATGCTACTTTTGTGGACTGGCACGTAGCAGGGGAGAGGATCTTTCAGTTGCTGAGATCTTGGGTGATTAGCACCCCTTCATAGGCTGAATTGAGTCAAAGGACACGTGGCGTGCGTCCATAGCTCAAAGATCTCGGATTTGATGGAGAATGATCTGACAGGATGTGCCGGGGGTTGGGCGCATGAGAAGACTTTGGCTCACAATTTCAGGAGTCATGAACCGGTCTGGGCGTAAGACTTTTGAGGCGCATACGAGGCTTCAGTAGCGACATGACTTCTGTCTTTAGGGATCAGAGGAAGGCAGAGGCGCATGGCTCTTGAAGCGCATGAAGAGGTTTGGACGCATGGCTGCAGAGGCGCATGCGAATGGCTGGGCGGCCACGTGGCTTGTAGCCATCGGAAGAGATTAATGATGACGCTGATGTCAGCGGTGCTTCGTGTTCTGTAAAAGCTGTTGCTGCTCTGTTATCGAGGCATGGCTGCTGTCGTGTCAGGACTTCAGCATTTAATGTTCTTTGACGAGTGATGGGCTGTTGAGTGGGCGCATTGATCTGCGTTCCATTGGGCACATGGGTCCATGTTGATTAGGACGCATGGATCTGTGCTTTGTTGGACGCACCCATACAGGGCGCTTGGTAGCGACGGGCACGTCTGTAGGATGTGCGGTATCTGTCCGGCGCATCCATTTGCATTATGCGTCTTTATTGGTCCGACTGTTGCGTTCCTCGAGTGCTTTAAATAGCCGTTTTGACATGGCCAAATTTGAAGCGTCAGGTTCATCACCATAAATACAAATTCATTGCACGGGATTCGGAGAGCCCGCCACTTGGCGCATGGGTTTGATTTGCCCGGCCTATAAATAGCAGCAAGGAGAGAGTTTGCTTCTCGTTTTCTCACGTCTTCCCGAATGAACTTATTTGCTCGAGCACATTCTGTTGAAAAGATGCTCCCGAGGGTGAAGATGCGACGAATTGTCTTCATTCATGCACTTGAAGGTGACTGTTACATCCAAAAGTCGGATTCGAGGGCTTCTGAAGCAGACGGAAGGTGCCTGTTGCATCCAAAGATCGGAATGCTCGAGCCCCGTCTCCGTTATGCTGGAAGAGCCGCAGATCAGAATTGTGATGCTCCCATCTTCCTTGGGCTTTGGAGAGCTCTTCCTCCTGCAAGAGTGGGGTGTTGCCCACTCTGGTTGTGTTGAAAGCTGCTTCTTTAGCCGCAGATTAGAATTGCAGTACCCTCCTCTTCCTTGGGCTTTAGAGAGCTCTTCCTCCACCTAGAGTGGGGTTGATCGCCCACCCTAGTTCTGCTCAATAAATGCTTCATTAGTCGAAGCACTTAATCGGGTCGAAGTAGAGCGCATATGCTGAGACTTCATGATGCGCATAACTGAGACGCTGAAATAGATACGCCTGACTGAGACGCTGTAATAGTTACGCCTGACTGAGACGCTGAAGAGCCATGCCTGACTGAGATGCTGAAGTGATACGCCTGACTGATGATGCACCGGGCAGAAGGTGCATGGCAGTTTGCTGCGTCTGGCTGTAGTCTTAGGATCTTTTTTTTGTAGAAATTCTCCTTTGTAAAGCCTTTTTTAGACATGTAATAGACTTTTATATGAAATAAAAATCTTTTTGATGTCTATACTTTTGCTTTCTTGCTGTGCCCAGTACTTTGTTTGATGTTCCCTGGCGCATGTAATGTTAGGCGCATAGGAATTCTGGCTTGTAGATGCGCCTAAAATTCCATGCTTCTACAATAAGGTTACTACAAAAGTGATGCTTTTAGTATATAACCCTAACAGTTCAAACAAGAGAACTATGATATGGAGCAAGAGGACTGTGAAACGTCGAGATGGAGGGCTAGAAGGAAGGTACAAAATTCAATACAAGAGGTATCAAAGACAAGACCAGCAGGTCATCCTGAGTAGCAGAGTTTGTGGAGTTTAGTTATGACTCATTTGCTGCGTTTTTAAGTAGGCAAATATTAAAGGCCACCCCAAATTACTAAGGGAAACCATGACCATTTCCAACTTTTACTAAGGGCAACCTAATGTTAAGTGATTTACTAAGGGCCACCAAGAGGAGTAAGCTGACAGCCTCCCTCTCCCCGCCGCCGCCGACCCGAAGCCCCCGCACAACACCCTCTCCCTACCGCCTCCGACCCGAAGCCCCCGCGTAGCACCCTCTCCCCCGCCTCTCCCCCAACTCCCCGTAGCCCTCCGATCTCCCCTCTCCCCCTCCCCTCCACCGTCGGATCCCGCCTCCACTCCATTTCCCTCCTCGTCGACCACCTCTCCTCCAACCGCCCCTTCTCTTCTTTCACTTTCTTCTTCTTCTTCTGATCATTATTGGCAGAAGAAAGAAATAGAAACAAAATCTAGAAAGAGAAAGAGAGGGAGAGAGAGAGAGAGAGAATGGTTTGGTTTCTATGTTATGGGGAACCAAGTACCAAGAGCAAGGAAAAGGAACAGATCGCTCAATCTCTAGGTACTCTTATCAAAGCTGCAATCTTTATCATCAGAATCGGTTCTTATTGAGAATTTTTCTTCTCATGTGGTTAGTCTTTAAAATCGAAGAGACCGATGCCTACTACAATTTTTTCCTCTCTCTATTACTCTCCGCCGAGCTCCCAATCGAAGAGCGGCGGATTGAGACCGAGCTCGTCGCCTGGCTCTCCTCCGACAGGAGGAAGCAGAAACCTTCTTCTGTACGAGCACAAGAAGCATCATCAGCAGCAGACGGACTTCAGGCTTACCTGCAGTTCTGTCTTCAATTTGGACTGCAGGCAAGGCTTGCAGTCCTGTCTTTAATTTGGACTGCAGGTAAGGCCTGCAGTCCTCGATTGACAGAAGCGGGTGGCCCTTAGTGTTTTCAAAATGGCAAACTTGTAATTTTTTGGAAGTTTTAAGGTGGTGGCCCTTAGTAATTTGAGGGTGGCCTTTAACATTTGCCTTTAAGTATTGGACATCATTAGTCCCAAATATTTTTTGTATATCGTTTATTTATTTTAAAATATTACTTGTTCATATATATATATATATATATATATATATATATATATATATATATATATATATATATATATATATATATATATATAATGACCTCTAGCCTAGTGGTTAAGAGAGATGCATACGGCCCGAGTGGTCAGGCGATCGATTCCCGGTGGGAGTGTTAACCACCAGGCTAGAGGTCATTTGATATATATATATATATATATATATATATATATATATATATATATATATATATATATATATAGCAAATGACCTCTAGCCTAGTGGTTAAGAGAGATGACCTCTAGCCTAGTGGTTAAGAGAGATGACCTCAAGCCTAGTGGTTAAGAGAGATGCATGCGTCCCGAGTGGTCAGGAGTTCGAATCCCAGTGGAGCGATTCCAGAAACAATTTACCTGATTCCAAATATATATATATATATATATATATATATATATATATATATATATATATATATATATATATATATATATCACGATCCGATTCCAAGATTCTGGGTCCAGTCGGATCACATCCAACCTGCACCATTGTGAGACGATGGCAGTAAGCTGTATCAATCAATGGTAACACAATGAACAACATTCTAAAATAAGAAAATTAAAAAAATTATTAAAACATTTAGTACTGAAAGTCTAACTGAATCAACCACACGAGCAAGAAAATATTTAAGCTATTACAACTAGTCCTTTATTACAACTCCTTAAACAAAGGAAACTAAATTGCATTACTACTGGTGCTCTTGGGCCTCCTGGTTGGGTTCAACTAACTCCTAGAGGTCAAGTCAGGTCCGTAGTAGGTACTAAAGGGCACCTCCTCGTCATCGTAGTCACCTACAAATGTTGGTCTCCTGTCAGGAGAGGAGCAAGAAGCATATATCCAATTCTAGCATTTTAATAAATAATTAAAAGATACAAGAAGCAGTTTTTAAGACATTATTTATATTTTCTAAATAAAAAAAATGAATAAATGAAGCAGTAAAATCTCAAGGAAGCAAAAGTGATGCAATCTACAATCAGCAATAGTATTTTGAGCATGTATCCACCTGTGACCAACTGCAAGAGGCAATATATATATATATATATATATATATATACACTAGTATTATGCCTAATGCTAGCATACGGTATGGCTCAACCCCCTGTGCAATAGGGGTTAGCGCAAGATAATCAATAATGGTAACATGGACTTTGGTCACAGGCGCTAACACTACTCTCCAATCCTAAGTCAATAAGTCAATCAAACAATCAATTGGATTCGAGAGGGATCTCGTGATTCGAGTGTCAATACAATATTCCTAGTAATGCAGTACATTTAATCATCAATTAAAATACGAGTTTTGAATACTATAAACTTGTCTTGGTTTTCGATGTTGCAGGTGGAGACATGAAATACGACCTCAGACTTAGTTCTTGAAACCTACATTAATTAAAAGTCCGGTTTAGAAATCATTCTAAGGGTCCTAGTTCATTTTTATTAATAAACCAATAATTATTAAGCTAACGCTCAATTATTTATTCTAAAATACTAAGTAACCGAAATAAAAATTTATAAGTGATAAAATAACAATTTTAATCTTTAATAAAAAATTACAATAAACTATTTATCTATTTGTTACCCAAAATATGTTCATTTAATAATAGTAACCATTTTGAGAATAATATTATTAATAAATAATTACAATCTTTTAATTAAATAATTTATTCTAAAACCATATTATTTTATTTATAAATCATATTTTGGGAACATATTCATATATCTAAAAATCATATTTTATAAACCATATTATTTAACACTTTTCTGCATTATACATATATATCTAATAACTCTATTATTTTTTAATATAATTTGTAAGGAATTATTTTAACTAATAATTCTTGTAAAATATTATTTAATAGAATACTAATTTAATTATCCATAATAATTAATTCTTCCGAAAATTTAATCTTTGTGAAAACAATTTTTATTAGTGATTTACGGCCTAATTAATGATCTATACCTATTAATACCCAATCATTTATTTATTTACTACAACATAATCATTTAATTAAATCAATAATTACTATTAACAAATTAACTAAACATAATTAACCAATTATACTAAGTTTTATAATTATTACTAATTAACTAATTATCCCAAAGTTGATAGAGCTTTATGAGTTTATTCTGTCAACTTGGTCGAACTAAACCTACAGGTTTCTGTCTAATTTCTATTTTGTAAAATGAAAAGTTTCTGTCAGAAGAACCTACTGGTTGTCTAATGAAGGAGAACCGAAGTGTAGCTTCGGCCTTGGACTCGGATCGGCGCACGAAGAGTACTCGGGCCGAAAAGATGGAAAAGTGCCGACGGGGTCGGACAACCGCACGGAGGACGCCGGAACGGGGGCATGCGGGGGCGCTCACGGTCGGGCACGGGCGCGAGGAGCGCCGGGGACGCCGGGTTCGGGTACAGGTACGCAAAAAATGGCCTTGAGAGGTGTCCGCGGGAGCGGGGTGGAACGAAAAGCGTGGTGGCACGATCGGTTCGGGGAATGGTGGAGTGAGGAGAGACAAATGTGAAGGTTTTGTTGAGGGAGAAATAGTTCCGGAGAAAAGTTCTGTAGATTTTTCTTTATTCGTACGTCGTGAGGGGAGAGAAAAGAACGGGTAGTGGGGTCCGTGAGTGGTGGTGAGGAGTCGGGATGTGGGTTGAACGAGTGAGTGGGTTAAATGGCTTTGGGCTTGGGTAGTGGGCTTAGGAAGAAAATAGAAAGAAAGGCTTATGAATTAAATGACTTAAAAGAAAGGGAATGGACTCAATTTAATTAATCAAACAAGGTTCTAAATTAATGCTATGAATCAATTGATTCCAACAATAAAATTATAAATTATTAACCAATCTTATATATAGTAATAATAATAAATATAATAATAATACTGACTATAATAACTAATATTAATCTAAAATTATACTAATGGAGTTAAAAGTCAAACAACCCTTGTAAATACCCAATTTTAATCATTATCCAAATTTTAGGTTTTACAATTTTTTCTCCTTAGAAAATTTCGTCCTCATAATTCTAAGAGTAGAGATAGGGGTACATACATACCTCAACAGGTGGGGGTATTTCACCCTCATGTCAGCCTCTCACTCCTAGGTAGACTAATTTGGGTGGTGGCATCACGCCACTCTGACTAGCGGAATTATGGTGTTCCTCAGCCTCTTATCTCTGTGGTCTAATATTCGTAATCTAATTACTCTCTTTTTAACCCGAAACCTATAACCCGCAATCCAAGTCCAAGGCTTGGTAGGATCTCAATAATAAATTTATGAATAAATCTGAAATAAGATTACTGCTTAAATATTTAATATAATCCTGAAATTAAATTAGTTAATTAGATAATAACAATCAGGCTTAAAAAAATAATTTTAAAATACTCCAAAATGATTTTATAAGTCCTCATAAAAATAATGACATTGATTTCAAAATGGAATTATAAATTTGGAAATATTTTTTTACGACTTCGAAATTCTCAAAAGCAGAAATTTCGAATCGAGGTAGTTACAAATATGTCCCCTCACAAAAATTTCATCCTCGAAAATTCAAATGACACGATAAGCACCGTTAAGAATAACCAAATTAAAAATAATTAAAATTGGTTAAACATAGAATCGAAATTTAAAAACGACTAGTAGAATCAGGATGACCTAGAAGTGATCAAGTTTAAAATCTAGGCATGGTAAAATAATACAGAATGATTTGTCATGTTTAAATTCCAAACATGATCAAAATTAAAAATTAAGCATAGTAAAAATAGTACCAAAATAATATAATCATAATTAAATTCTAACTACGATCAAGAATAAAATTGTGACCTAAGTCCAATAAAAAATTATTTAGGCATAACTAGCATGGCTATGACTCAAATTCAAATCATTTAAACACGTTTAATAAAATACAGTTAAAAATTATTTAGGTTTTGATATAGTCGCAACTAACAGGTTCATAAATGCTAAAATACGAACAATATAGAAATGGTACGAATAAGAATAATCAAAATAAAATTTTAAAATTTTGGTTTACTAGGAATCAAATTCAAGAATGAACAAAATTAGATTATAGAATTAATTTGAAAACATGATAAAAGAATTAAATCGTTTAGACACGATTGTGATTAAGATCAAAATCATTCAAAAAATAAATCAATCATATACATATGATTATTATCAAGTTTGACATGATTATAATATGATCAAAAAATTATTTAGGTATGCTCAAGATCTAATCATAACTAAGAAAAATCAAAAATCGTCATGGCATGATTGCGTTAATATCCAAACCATCAAGGTACGATCAATATTAGAAATAAAATCTAGTTATGATCAAAATCATATAATGCAATTTAAGGGTCGTCCAGATGTGGTAGTGAATGTAATCAAAGTGATATAATCATAAACAATATATATATATATATATATATATATATATATATATATATATATATATATATATATATATATATATATATATATATATTGAAAACTGAATAGTAATTATAGGAATAGATGAAAAATTCAGTCGCTATTACAAGATTTAGAAAAATCAAACGACAGATTTAAGGAAACCAAACGACGGTTACAAAATAGGATATGCATGTAGGAAATATTTTTACAAACTAATCACAAGCTCTATAATCTATAATTCTCTTATTACTAACTAACTTACTCAAGATCTTCTTATGCCACATTTTCTACCCTGGCCTAATTGAAAATACTAGTCCCCAAGAATTTCAAAAAATGGTTTAGGTAACCTATCTATGTTTCCCCCGTATATATATATAGCTATCAACTATATACATTATCAAAATATGGAACTATTAAAAAAATACGTGCAATACAGTATAGTCAAACCATGAAAGTGATCGGGCCAATAAGTATCGAAAGGTGGTCCTAATGAATTTTTAGGACAAATCAAGAAAAATTCTATAGGAAACTTATGGTGATATAAAAGATTTCTGTAAATGAGATTTACTACTAAGATTTTAAATAAGGCTAAGTTCAAATCAAGATAATTTTCGATAAAGTTGTCAATAGCGATAGGAGATCAAACATGGAATATAACATGGATATAGTCTCAATAGTATCCGGAAATCATACATATCTGAAATCATTTTGCCTAGAGTTCATGTCCCGCTAGTATAGTGTACACCTGGCTGCAGTGAACTTTGGTTCCATGAATCGAATAATGATAGATGACCAAATATTCTATCAACTTTATCTAATAATGATGGAGCCACTCAAGAGATCAAATATTATATTTTTAGGACGCAGTCTCAATAATATCCGAAAATCTGTGAATAACTAAAATCATTTCAACTTTGTGTCCATGCCTTGCCAGTATGCAGCAGGCTGCAGTGAACTCGCAATCTCGATAATTCAGATAAACGACTGCAGTGTGCATCTGCCACGTCATAGTAGGTCGTCGAATATTTTTCAACTTTACCCATAGGAATTTCAAAGAAGTTTAAGAAAATTCAAATGAGTTTCTAAAAGTCCAAATCATGATAGAAAGTGAAATAAGTACATGTTCTTTAGATATTAGGTCTTTGAGAATCGAGGGATCACCCACTTGTAGAAAGAAACAAATGACTGAAGTTAAAAGGAGTATATGTTCTCCGACCTTTCCCTATTCAATGGATTGAGGACATAAACTTATGGAATTGACCAAATCTGACTCTAACTAATAGAAATAGTACGATTTCAAGTTGAATGTAAGAATTAACGAAAATATTTTCGCCTCTAGAATTAATGAAAATATTTTTGCCTCTAGAGAATTACTGTAACGCCCCAGTCCCAAAATACGTAGGATTAGGAACGTAGACATGCCAGCTGTATTCATACAAAGTATACTCCAATATATGGAAGCCTCGTATAGATACATAAGCTGTAAAATACAGCAGAACCATAACTAATCTCATCCACAAAAGATAAATGAATAAAAATATCATATAACGAGAGAGAATTTTCTTGATACAATATGTTGGGCGGAGACAAATCCACTACCAACAAAATAAGGAAGAATACATGAGAAAGAATAACTTTGGCGAGCGAAGCGAAGACGATCCAAGTGCAATCATCCTCAAAGAGATAGTGAAGATCACGGCTAGAGCTAGAACACCTGCGAAAGACAATAGCACACACCTGGCAAGACAACCAGGTCCTCAGAGGGACGTAACAAGACACATAATATCATGCCATAAACTGAATAAATACTGCTCAAATAAATAAGTAAATCGAATTATAACATGTTCCAATACGCACCTACTGAACGAGCGTACCATCCTCCCAACCAAACAAGGACAGAAGATGGTAAACTAATTCACGGTAACGTATCTTCCCATGCTATGAATCCAATATGGTATCCGGACCCCAACAAGGTTCAATACCTTCTCATCGAAGTAGTAAGTCACACCTACAACCAAACAAGGACAAGATGTGACGAACTAATTTGCGACAAGTTATTGTTCTAAGCCACAGTCAGATACAAGTACCCAAACCAAAAGTACTCGTACCTAACGGATAAGGTACCTAACCGTTCTATGTGATATGTAGTTAAGAACAATCCTTCCTACGCATGGGCCCTGGCTAAATAGGATCGACATAGTCCCCTCTTGGGCACCAGAGGTCCCAGCAGGAAGAGTATGGGTCATCAACCCCGTATCTCCAGCGGAGAGTCCGGGTCACAAGGGAAGTGCATCGAAGTCCATACGCTAAGGAATTGTCCTCCCCACCCAATGCCTACTGTGTTGCATCCACAACACAAACCACTATAACCGCTAAGTCAAACTAGCATGCAATCTCTATTAGCGATTATTCCTATCGCACGGCTTGTACGTACCGGTGGCCAGCCAATCACGCACTTCCGTGTTCTACATGCGACACACAACTTCGTGTTACCACGGGTCAAGGCCAATGAATGCAACACACAAGGTTGTCCCTTAAATCTAGGTTTAATTTGTAAGAAAAATAATACACAGCAGGAAACTGAACAGTAAATTCTAAAAGTTATGCTATGTATCACAGTTTATTTTGCATAAAGAAAATAATGAACATGCATGAAATATGAGCTAAAATAATTAAACAGCAAATGACAAAGTGTCTTGCCTGGTAGAGCGCCTGGTGTGCTGCGATAATCAATATGGCACGATCTGCAACTTCGATGTAACAACTATACAAGGAGACCTCTGTTGATGGCACGGACAGTTCCATTGGGTTCAGAACGGTCAAATTAGTTATGGTGGACATAAGGTAGTCTCGAAATGGCGAAGGAATCGGACTTGGATACGGACATGAGAAAAATCAAAGAATAATGGATAAATAAATATTTATTTATATGTACGAATTTTTAGAAAATATTTATAATAATATACTTGAGAAACGGAAAAATAAAACTAAAATAAATTTTTACGTAAATATGTGAAAACAATTTAGAAACTACATTTCTATTAGTCAAAAATATATTTTGGCTAAAACCCAAATTTTGAAATCGCACAGATGGCTCTAACCCAAATTATATATATATCTATAAGATTTCCCAAAATAATAATTTTAATATTAATAAACATAATAAGTATGATAATATTTAACCATATTAATATTCCTATACCTAGTTACTGTATTAGTAATACTATTAACAAAAATAGTAACAATAAGCAGTAATAATAATATTACTAATCTTAATAAATATAATATAGAATATACCAATTATTATTAAACAACAAAAACAAACAATAAAAAAACAAACAAACAAAAAGAAAAGAAAAGAAAAAGAAAGAAAAAGAAAAAAACAAAACACCCAGCAGACCCAAGCATAGTGGTGCCTACTATGTTCTCCTTCTCACAACATCAGTAAAAAGTAAAAAATTATATCAGAGACTTCCAACTAAAAAAAAAATATAACAGAGACTTCCAACTAAAAACGAGAGAATGAAAGGAGTGAGAGAGACGGCGAGTCGAGAGAGCGCGCGTGCGACGGAGGAGGAGAAACGGAGGGGCGATCGGCCGGGCGGAGGGTTGGAAGAGCGGCGCGAGAAGATCCAGAGGAGGCGGCGGTGGGCGTTTGGTCGGGACGGTGGCTGGCTAGGGCCAGCGCCGGCGGTGGTTTTGAAGAGGGAGAGAGGGTTCCGGCTCGGCGGCATACTCCGGCGGAGGGGGTTTGGGGCTAGGCTCGACGGAGGGAAGGAAGCGGGGGACTGGGCGACGCAGATCTGGGAGAGGGGCGGTGGTGAGGACGCGGGGCGGATGAACGGAGAAGAAGGGAGCTGCTCAGTCGAGCGGCGCCGGAGGGTTTTAACGGCGGCGGAGGCTGGTGGGCTACACCGGCGCGGTCGCGCCATCCACGGCTAGGCGCGAAGGCAGGCCGGCGTGGGCGCGGACAGCTCCGGTGGGTAGCGAGGCGGCTGGGTCGGCTACTCCGGCGGACGCGCGGAGGGGAGTGGCTCACTGGAGGATGCTCGGGTCAGCGGCGGACACGGCGGCGGTCGATCGCCGGCAGAGGTGAGGTGTGTGTGTTTGTTTAATTAATTTGGGGTTTGGTCGGTGGTGTCCTGGCGAGAGGGTGGCCGGTCGCCGGCGTTGGCACCGGTGATGGGGACGGTGGTGTGGGGTGATGTCGGGATGGTGGTGGTGGTTTAAATCTGGGGCGTCGAGGGTTTTGGTCGGTTGATTTGGTCGGAGACCCTAGCAGCAGGAGTTTGGGGACAAGAGGATGGTGCTACGACGGTGGCAGGGTGGAGGCGACGTGAGGAGGAGGTCGGGAAAGAGGTCGGGAAGGCTGGGCTGGAGAGGTGTTGGCGATGATGGTGTTGGTAGGGGTGGCAGTTGTCGGGTTTGCAGGGGGATGATGGCAGGTGGAGCGGGGAACGGGTTGGTCGGGACGGGAAATCGGGAGGGTGATGGTGAAGGCGCTGGTGGTGTCGGGGAGACGGGATCCTAGATTAGGTTTTGATTACGTCGGGGTTTGTCCGACAAGAAATTTGTAAATGTAAAGATTGGAATAAGAATCTGGGCACGGACACGGACACGAGGCACTGCACTTGTGGTGGAATATTTGTGGGAAAAAAAAATTTGTGGATGAATAATGTGGAGGAGTACCTGCCTATTTATAGGATGTGGGAATTTCCACTTTGGATAGGATTAGGAGAATTTAAAACCCAAGTAGATAAATCAATCTATTAATTAAAATCAATCGAATCAAATCCAATCCAACACAAATCCAAATCTAATTTAAATCAAATCAAATTTCCTTGTTTAAAATCAATTCAAATAAATCAAATTCTAATATAGATATCTATTTAAATAAATCCAAAAATCAAATCACGATTTAAATGGCCAAAATAACTTCCAAGTATATTTTTCAAAATACCAATAATAATAATTTCGAAAATAATAATATTTTTAAATATCTTTTTGAATAATAAAATATTAATATTAATAAATCTCGAAAATTAAATTTTTATTTAAAATAGACCAATCAATAATTACGATATATATGTATGCAAAAATATTCTTTACATAATTATGCTTTTTCTAGTATACGAAAATATTATTTATTATTAATAACTTTTACAAGTTAGAATTGATAGCAAAACTATTTATTATATTATTTGAAACTTATAAAATAATAAAAATATTTTTTTCTAAAATATGTACGCTCGCACATATTCGCACTCGTCGAGCAAAAATAAGATTTCGTGCGCGACGTAAAATACGACTACGCGACGTACAATAAAATTTTTTAAATCCGTACAAATATTAATAAAAATAATTAGTAGAAATTTAGGGGTTTTACAATTACTTAAAGGATGTTATCCTATACCAGAATTATTTTGAAAAAATAATTCCTCAGGGTCAATGAAAACTTTTAAAAACTAGGGACTTTATGATAGAATGTTGGAATAGATCAAGAAAGTCATATTGAAGTAGTTTACCAAAATTATCAAAGTAGTTTTGAGGCTTGAGTATATTAGTCATGGATGAGAGGTTTGCTAAAATGAATGAGGGTCACGATTTAGAGAACGAAATAGATTCGCCTTAATTAAGCGATTAGAGGGTCATGACAGTAATTATAGGGCCGAGTAGTTTAGGGGGGAGAAATAGCAATATCGAGTGATAATGGTCATAGGTGATAGGATAGCTAGAGGAAGTGCTAGTATAACGCCTTCGTCCTTCTAAAATAGGTGAAGGCGAAAGCAAGATAGAGTTCGAAGGTGGCGTTATCGAATACGAATACGTGATTCAAAGACGATTGAATAATTTCAAAAAAATTGTCAAGGCAGTCATGGATGGGATTCTAGAGGACAAGTTTAGCTATGTCCCATCCACGTAGAATAATAGACAAAAGCGAACCAAAGTGCACTCGGTTGATCAGACCATTATGCACCGGTTCTGATAGACAATATGTTAGTGGGAGCGACCCAATTAACATATGCCTTGGACAAGCTCGATAAGGAATAAGCTTGCAAAAACTAGGCTACTTTAGAATCATTAGTCAAAATGATAAATACATAGGCCCGAGAGTTTAAGATTTAAAGAAGGTAGAATGATTCTAAGTCATACAGTCGTCCTATAGTCTTCTTGTCCAACTCCTTGGTTGGCTAGAAGGGTTAGGTCCTCTAGATTCTAGGATCTAAATAAGCTTGCTAATATAGGTCACTAGGTCAAAAGGGGTTGCTAGGTCATAAGGTAGTCTACCCAACTTAAAGAATTAAACTAATGGTGTTTTGGGACAACTAACTAGTAGGGTCAATCTCTAGCAAGCACGAAGGAAAGATAAGAATAGGGATGGAAGGAAGCAAGCAAAATGCAATTGATGAGTCAAACGGTAGATAAAATCAAGGAAGTGGTCAAGTATGTGGATGAGATCCTAAACTTCTAATCCTATACGCAGGCTTGCTTGGTATGGTAAAGTAACCAAATAATTTATCTTGACCTGCATGGGCCACCACAAAAACATGTAACGCCCCAGTCCCAAAATACGTAGGACTAGGAACGTAGACATGCCAGCTGTATTCATACGAAGTATACTCCAATATATGAAGCCTCGTATAGAGACATAAGCTGTAAAATGCAGTAGAACCATAACTAATCTCATCCACACAAGATAAATGAATACAAATATTATATAACGAGAGAGAATTGTCTTGATACAATATGTTGGGCGGAGACAAATCCACTACCAACAAAATAAGGAAGAATACATGAGAAAGAATAACTTTGGCGAGCGAAGCGAAGACGATCCAAGTGCAATCATCCTCGAAGAGATAGCGAAGATCACGGCTAGAGCTAGAACACCTGCGAAAGACAATAGCACATACCTGGCAAGACAACCAGGTCCTCAGAGGGACGTAACAAGACACATAATTTATGCCATAAACTGAATAAATACTGCTCAAATAAATAAGTAAATCGAATTATAATATGTTCCAATACGTACCTACTGAACGAGCGTACCATCCTCCCAACCAAATAAGGACAGAAGATGGTAAACTAATTCACGGTAACGTATCTTCCCATGCTATGAATCCAATATGGTATCCGGACCCCAACAAGGTTCAATACCTTCTCATCGAAGTAGTAAGTCACACCTACAACCAAATAAGGACAAGATGTGATGAACTAATTCGCGACAAGTTATTGTTCCAAGCCACGGTCAGATACAAGTACCCAAACCAAAAGTACTTGTACCTAACGGATAAGGTACCTAACCGTTCTATGTGATATGTAGTTAAGAACAATCCTTCCTACGCATGGGCCCTGGCTAAATAGGATCGGCATAGTCCCCTCTTGGGCACCAGTGGCCCCAGCAGGAAGAGTATGGGTCATCAACCCCGTATCTCCAGCGGAGAGTCCGGGTCACAAGGGAAGTGTATCGAAGCCCATACGCTAAGGAATTGTCCTCCCCACCCAATGCCTACTGTGTTGCATCCACAACACAAACCACTATAACCGCTAAGTCAAACTAGCATGCAATCTCTATTAGCGGTTATTCCTATCGCACGGCTTGTACGTACCGGTGGCCAGCCAATCACGCACTTCCGTATTCTACATGCGACACACAACTTTGTGTTACCACGTGTCAAGGCCAATGAATGCAACACACAAGGTGGTCCCTTAAATCTAGGTTTAATTTGTAAGAAAAATAATACACAGCAGGAAACTGAACAGTAAATTCTAACAGTTATGCTATGTATCACAGTTTATTTTGCATAAAAAAAATAATAAACATGCATGAAATATGAGCTAAAATAATTAAACAGCAAATGGCAAGGTGTCTTGCTTGGTAGAGCGTCTGGTGTGCTGCAATAATCAATGTGGCACGATCTGCAACTTTGATGTAACAACTATACAAGGAGACCTCTGTTGATGGCACGGACAGTTCCATTGGGTTCAGAACGGTCAAATTAGTTAGGGTGGACATAAGGTAGTCTCGAAATGGCGAAGGAATAGGACTTGGATACGGACAGGAGAAAAATCAAAGAATAATGGATAAATAAATATTTATTTATATGTAGGAATTTTTAGAAAATATTTATAATAATATACTTGAGAAACGAAAAAATAAAACTAAAATAAATTTTTACGTAAATATGTGAAAACAATTTAGAAACTACATTTGTATTAGTCAAAAATATATTTTGGCTAAAACCCAAATTTTGAAATCGCACAGATGGCTCTAACCCAAATTATATATATATATCTATAAGATTTCCCAAAATAATAATTTTAATATTAATAAACATAATAAGTAAGATAATATCTAACCATATTAATATTCCTATACCTAGTTACTGTATTAGTAATACTATTAACAAAAATAGTAACAATAATCAGTAATAATAATATTACTAATCTTAATAAATATAATATAGAATATACCAATTATTATTAAACAACAAAAACAAACAATAAAAAAACAAACAAACAAAAAGAAAAGAAAAGAAAAAGAAAGAAAAAAAAAACACCCAGCAGACCCAAGCATAGTGGTGCCTACTATGTCCTCCTTCTCACAACATTAGTAAAAAGTAAAAATTATATCAGAGACTTCCAACCAGAGACTTCCAACTAAAAAAAATAGAAAATTTTTGAGTCGCACCCCACTCAATGTACACGTATGAGTGGTGCACCCCACTCGATTCACCATATGCATAAGTAATCCCTCTTACGACGGAAATCGTTAGAAAAAACGATTCGTGTCGTTTGTCATATATTTATGACCGAAATACCCTCCTGTTTATTTCCTAACCCTGACCAAATTCACCAGGTAACCCTTCTTGGTCGCGTCCGAGGACCGGACAAACACGCAGAACTCCGAGTACTCGAGCACGTCCTCATAGGGGAGCTCGATCCCGTCGCTGATGATCACGGGGACGCAGTAGCTGGCGATGGCGTCGAACAGGCGGTTGGACGAGGGGGTGTCCCCGGCGATGTTGAGGCAGAACTTGGAGGAGCGCATGCCTCGGGTTGCCTGGCTGATCCCGTTCTGCTGTAAGCTTCCGGACGAGAAGTGCACGTCCTTCTCGTTCCTGAGCTGGCGATACAGCTCCTCCCTGATGTGCCCGCCGTCCTTCCTGTGGATGGCTCCCTGGAAGTACATCAGAGTCGTGCGGCTGTCGAAGTCCGACGAGTCGTTCGCGTAGCTCCGGACCATGTGCCGATATGGGGCGACCACGTCCTTCTCGACGTTGGCCACGTTGGGGGGATACCTCCCGAAATCGGAGAGCACGAACATGCACGGCCACAGCCTCATTCTCGACTCGTGCATGCTGTTGGGGTGGTGGGCAAGGATCACGTGGTCCCGGCCCCCCGACCTCTTCCACTCCTCCTGCTCCGCCAAGAACTTCACCAGCCTCTCCTGCAGCGCCTTGTTGCGCGCGAGCCTCTCCGGCGGCTTCGGCTTCGAGTAGCGGTTGTAGCTCAGGGACGAGAAGAAGGGCACGAAGACCACGTCCGCGAGCCTCGAGTCGAGGACCCTGACCGCGGCGCACGGGCCGGTCCGGTTGCCGAGCGCCGACGAGAGCAGGTCGAGCGTGAGCCAGTACTCGACGCTGTGCTGGAGGTTCAGTCCGCCGGGGTAGTGCGGGACCTCCCGGGCGAGGTCGGGCCACACGGAGTCCCCTTCGGGCCTCCAGTCCAGTGGCAGATCGTACATGAACACCTTCAGGACCGCGCTTTCCCAGTCGCATCCCTTGGCTTCGGGTTCGGGGTCCAGGTCCGGTTGTATAGTAGTATGAAGCTGGAGGCTAGGATTAGGGTTTTGGTCTTCGATGAAGCTGGAGGCGTCGGTGGTGGTGGTGGTGGTGGTGGAGCCCAGGAGGAAGAACCAGGAGAGGAAGAAGAAGAGCGTGGCCATGGCGAAGAGGAAGAAGAGCGATTTTCGACATACAAAGTGGGAGCTTTTTTTTGCCATTTTTGTTGTTACGAAATTGATAAATCAATCGTTACTCTCTGCAAATGGGACCGTTAGGAAATAAACAGAAGGGTATTTCGGTCATAAATAAATGACAAACGACACGAATCGTTTTTTCTAACGATTTCCGTTATAAGAGGGATTACTTATGCATATGGTGAATCGAGTGGGGTGCACCACTCATATGTGTACATTGAGTGGGGTGCGACTCAAAAATTTTCAAAAAAATATAACAGAGACTTCCAACTAAAAACGAGAGAATGAAAGGAGTGAGAGAGACGGCGAGTCGAGAGAGCGCGCGTGCGGCGGAGGAGGAGAAACGGAGGGGCGATCGGCCGGGCGGAGGGTTGGAAGAGCGGCGCGAGAAGATCCAGAGGAGGCGGCAGTGGGCGTTTGGTCGGGACGGTGGCTGGCTAGGGCCAGCGCCGGCGGTGGTTTTGAAGAGGGAGAGAGGGTTCCGGCTCGGCGGCATACTCCGACGGAGGGGGTTTGGGGCTAGGCTCGACGGAGGGAAGGAAGCGGGGGACTGGGCGGCGCAGATCTGGGAGAGGGGCGGTGGTCAGGATGCGGGGCGGATAAACGGTGAAGAATGGAGCTGCTCAGTCGAGCGGCGCCGGAGGGTTTTAACGGCGGCGGAGGCTGGTGGGCTACACCGGCGCGGTCGCGCCATCCACGGCTAGGCGCGAAGGCAGGCCGGCGTGGGCGCGGACAGCTCCGGTGGGTAGCGAGGCGGCTGGGTCGGCTACTCCGGCGGACGCGCGGAGGGGAGTGGCTCACTGGAGGATGCTCGGGTCAGCGGCGGACACGGCGGCGGTCAATCGCCGGCAGAGGTGAGGTGTGTGTGTTTGTTTAATTAATTTGGGGTTTGGTCGGTGGTGTCCTGGCGAGAGGGTGGCCGGTCGCCGGCGTTGGCACCGGTGATGGGGACGGTGGTGTGGGGTGATGTCGGGACGGTGGTGGTGGTTTAAATCTGGGGCATCGAGGGTTTTGGTCGGTTGATTTGGTCGGAGACCCTAGCAGCAGGAGTCTGGGGACAAGAGGATGGTGCTACGACGGTGGCAGGGTGGAGGCGACGTGAGGAGGAGGTCGGGAAAGAGGTCGGGAAGGCTGGGCTGGAGAGGTGTTGGCGATGATGGTGTTGGTAGGGGTGGCAGTTGTCGGGTTTGCAGGGGGATGATGGCAGGTGGAGCGGGGAACGGGTTGGTCGGGACGGGAAATCGGGAGGGTGATGGTGAAGGCGCTGGTGGTGTCGGGGAGACGGGATCCTAGATTAGGTTTTGATTACGTCGGGGTTTGTCCGACAAGAAATTTGTAAATGTAAAGATTGGAATAAGAATCTGGGCATGGACACGGACACGAGGCACTGCACTTGTGGTGGAATATTTGTGAGAAAAAAAAAATTTGTGGATGAATAATGTGGAGGAGTACCTGCCTATTTATAGGATGTGGGAATTCCCACTTTGGATAGGATTAGGAGAATTTAAAACCCAAGTAGATAAATCAATCTATTAATTAAAATCAATCGAATCAAATCCAATCCAACACAAATCCAAATCTAATTTAAATCAATTCAAATAAATCAAATTCTAATATAGATATCTATTTAAATAAATCCAAAAATCAAATCACGATTTAAATGGCCAAAATAACTTCCAAATATATTTTTCAAAATACCAATAATAATAATTTCGAAAATAATAATATTTTTAAATATCTTTTTGAATAATAAAATATTAATATTAATAAATCTCGAAAATTAAATTTTTATTTAAAATAGACCAATAAATAATTACGATATATATATGTATGCAAAAATATTCTTTACATAATTATGCTTTTCTAGTATACGAAAATGTTATTTATTATTAATAACTTTTACAAGTTAGAATTGATAGCAAAACTATTTATTATATTATTTGAAACTTATAAAATAATAAAAATATTTTTTTCTAAAATATGTACGTTCGCACATATTCGCACTCGTCGAGCAAAAATAAGATTTCTTGCGCGACGTAAAATACGACTACGCGATGTACAATAAAATTTTTTAAATCCGTACAAATATTAATAAAAATAATTAGTAGAAATTTAGGGGTTTTACAATTACTTAAAGGATGTTATCCTATACCAGAATTATTTTGAAAAAATAATTCCTCAAGGTCAATTAAAACTTTTAAAAACTAGGGACTTTATGATAGAATGTTGGAATAGATCAAGAAAGTCATATTGCAGTAGTTTACCAAAATTATCAAAGTAATTTTGAGGCTTGAGTATATTAGTAATGGATGAGAGGTTTGCTAAAATAGGGGTCAAAACTTTTAAGTTGATAATTGGTCTAGTGTCACGCCCCAAAACCAGAATACTGGAGAGCGGGGGCAGACATAGCCAGCTACGTATATTGAAATGGAAACCTCCTCGATATACGGTCACGGCTGTCTAGAAATATGAGGGTTTACTACAAGCCAACAGTCTCTTAAGGTCAAGCCTACTGTCTCAATCTCAAGCAAATAATATAATTACAAGATGTTTGACCACCAAATATACAATAAAAGGCGTCCCAAATATTACATATCAGCTGATCATGAAGCTAGTCGTACAAAATGCTAGGATTAGCAAGAGTTAAGTCATACATGATCAACCCTAGGATTTGTTAATCATGTTTACAGTCCGTAGGCAGACAGTAAGTAAAGTGCATCGAGCTAACAGGTGCTCGTCGGCTAAACGCCTCAAAAGAATAATTTTACAATAGAGTGAGCGAAACAAAATAGAAAACCCACTCGTAGCCCGGGTTCCTTCTAGTCGCCACCATCGGACTGGAAGCTTGGTAGATCCTCGGGAGCTGCTCCGAAATCTGGCCACACAAAACCAGCTGGGTCAACCCCAGAAAGAGCAAGTACCACAAGGGGGCCACGAAATAAGAACAAAAGCCAGCAATCAGCACAAGAAAATATAATATTAAAACTAGAAATTACGAAAACGTGTCAGGATGATATACGACGAGATAACCATGGGACTATTCCGATAGCCAGGTTACAACCCGTAAACCAAACAAGGACCGGGGTTGTAACCCTTCATCTGAACAGAACTTGGTTTTCCACCATTTATCGACGAGATAATAATGCAAAAAATCAAGACAGGGAGCAATCTTATACTGGATCAAGACATGGCTAGACTGGTTATACCTCATTCAATCAATCACGGCCAAGCAGATACTACGGCTTACTACTTTAACTAACTAGGGTTATCACAGGCCTAATTACTAACAAGATACAGTGAGATTGTTCCACAGCCACAAGCCCTGCAGACCTTCCAGGTTACCCAGGACGAAAGATTATGGTTGAATTCAGGTGGGTACATCGCCCGGAGGACAAACGTACCCTTAGGTGATTTAGAGGGTGCAACACGCAACGGTGTGCTGGAAATGTGCCCTACTCGACGGCAGGCTACAGATCCCAAGAGCGCCCAGGTAACGGGATTGCCCGTAGCTGTGTCATCTCTTCATGACTACTGTGTTATTCTAGTTATTAACCTTAATCCATTTTAGTAGGTACTCCTGATCGTGGTACTGAGGAGTCCCATCCTAGACATGATGCAAGACAGGACAAGTGGATTTAACAAGCAAGCAAGAAGAATTACCCACGGTGTCAAGGCAGGTCAAGTTAAGTTATCAAGTCAAGTCAAGTCAGGAGTGCGCCGCCACGGGCCACTATCAAGTTATCAAGATAAATCATGTCAGGGAACTTGCCGGGAGTGCTCCACTACGGGTCTCTGTCGTGTTATGCTAGTTCCTTGTCATACCATGCCATGTACAATAGTCATTCCAAACATATTAAGTAAAACTCCAAGAGCCAATGGGTTAAGCAAGGGGGTCAGGGGAGCAGCGTACGAAAAGTCACGCACGCTCAAGGGGAGCAGCTGCGTGAAAGTCACGCACGCTTAAGGGAGCAGCTGCGTGAAAGTCACACACGCTCAAGGAAGCAGCTGCGTGAAAAGTCACGCACGCTCAAGGGAGCAGCTGCGTGAAAAGTCACTCACGCTCAAGGGAGCAGCTGCGTGAAAAGTCACGCACGCTCAAGGGAGCAGCTGCGTGAAAAATCACGCACGCTCAAGGGAGCAGCTGCGTGAAAAGTCACGCACGCTCAAGGGAGCAGTGTGCGTGAAAAGTCACGCACGCTGAAGGGAGCAGCTGCGTGAAAAGTCACGCACGCTCAAGGGAGCAGCTGCGTGAAAAGTCACGCATGCTTAAGGGAGCAGTGTGCATGAAAAGTCACGCACGCTGAAGGGAGCAGCTGCGTGAAAAGTCACGCACGCTCAAGGGAGCAGTGTGCGTGAAAAGTCACGCACGCTGAAGGGAGCACGCTTCCAACAGGGAGCGTACCCAAGCCTGCGTACGCAGCGCTAAAGAGCGCGCGTAGCTCAGGGTGCGTAAGCTAAATAGCTCTGCACACTGCTCACTGTCTCCTCCAAACAGCCAGAACACCATGGATGAACCCAAAGCTTCAAAGCATCATAACTTGGCCATCCGAACTCCAAATCCGAATTTCCAAAGTTCCAATTGGAGTGAAACTGAATGCTCTTCCACATGGAAACATCAAAAACCCACAAAATGCAACTAAAATAGATCAAACTATGCAAAATCCGAAAATAGGAAAACTTAGATCTAGAGCAATGGAGACTCCAATTCACAAAACACCAAGTTCTAATGTTGGTCACCATGTCCTAATCTATCAAATGGACAAATAAAAGAGGATCCTCATGTAGTGGCAAGGTGCACTTGCCTAGGGTTGGGAGAGTTGTGGAGGAAGGAGAAGAAGAAGAATAAGAAGAAGAAGGAAATTAATGGTGGAAGTTATGAGGAGAGAGAGTGGTAGGTGGGGGTTATAAAGAGAGTGAGTTGTGGTGGGTTGAGGGTGTAGCATAGGCTTAAGGTGATCCAATACTCATAAACCAAACCAAACTGAACCAACCCAATAAAACCAAGCCATGCCAAAAACCTAAAATATAAGAAATACCGAAATTCCACAAGTTGAGAAAAATAAAAATACATGCCAAAATCCAGATACGAGTATAAATACGAAATACTGGAAATACGGGAAATGAGGGTGACATCTAGTCCCTAGAGAATTTTAGAAACTAATATAGATAGGAAAAACAATCTTAGGAAGACACAAATATATAGTAAATATGTATAACCGTAAAATCGGCCTAAGCTGTGATTGGTCATTCCAATATCGCAGGCTCCCAATGATACTCTAATCCTAAGCACTATTTGTCACCTTCGCCTTTGGTTATACGTATTTTCAGTATACGTGTAAGGAATTCTGACCCGTAATCAGACTTGTCTAGCTTAATCTTACATGACTTGGTTTATTTTGACTTGGGTTCGACTTGGGTTGGTTTGTTTTGGTTTAGGGTGGTTCATCATGAACCTAACCCCCTAACTACCACCATCTCCATTTAAAGCCCAACTACTTTCTCTCTCTTCACTTATTCTAATTTACTCCTCTTCTTCTCCATTAACCTCTCCTCTAACCTAAGAAAACCCATAGGCAAGTGCACCTTGCTTCCACATGAGAACCCATTTTTTGGTTCATTTATCTTCCTCTCGTGATTCTAAGATAGTTTAGAACTTGACATTTTGCATTTTGAAGTTTTATTTTTTTGTAGATCTAGAAATTTGTCATTCTTGGATTTTTGGTGGTTTTGATCTATCAAACTTTCTTATTTTCAAGTTTTGATCGTTCCAGGTTATTGAGATTTGTGTTATACCCCATTTTTGATATATGGAAGTCCCATTTTTTGGCTTAGATTGAAGGTTTTATGGAATTTAGAGTTTTGGAGGTTCCTTACGCCCACGTTTATATGTGCCAGCGTAGTATCAAACTCTACGCCCACGTTCATTCGTGTCAGCGTGAATTTGGATTACGCAAGTCAAGACTGTTTTACGAGTAAAACAAAGTCTACCCTGCCTTGGCGTAAAACAAGTTTCACGCGTAAACTTTACTCCTTTACGCGTACTTCCTTTACGCGTACTTCCCTTGGCATATTCCTTTGGCGTACTTTCCTTGGCGTACTCCTTTACATGTACTTCCTTTACGCGTACTTTCCTTGGCATATTTCTTTGGCGTACTTCCCTTGGCGAACTCCTTTACGCGTACTTCCTTTACGCGTACTTCCTTTATGCATACTTCCCTTAGCGTACTCCTCTGGCTTGGCGTACTCCTTTGGCGTACTCCCCTGTCTGGAGGCTTCTTAGCACTAGCGTATCTTACCCCCTTATCCGGCGCAGTATGGCCCTGGCATCCATTGCCCTAGATTCACCTTTATTGGGCGCATGGCACCCCTTAATATATCCTTACACCTTTTTGACATGAACTCAATATAATCATGATATGTTAATATTGTAATAATAATATGTACACGGCATGATTTTATGACAACTCATAATAGTGACCCGTCGTGGTGCACTCTTGACAAGCAAGCTTGACATGATAATTCTTGATGGTTGCCCGTCGTGACGCACTCTTAATATGATAAGTAATCTTGATAGTGGCCCGTCGTGGCGCACTCTTGACCAGTAATCTTGATAAGTAATCCTGACATGAACTCATGAACACCGTTGCGACTATTATCTTGACCTGCTAAGTAATCTTGACATGTAACCTTGAACGCTGTTGCGACGGCTAACTTGACATGCTAAGTAAATTCTCATCTTGACACCGTGGGTGATTGTATTGAATGTGCTTGTATAAGCTACCAGCCTTGTCTCGTATCATGTCTAGGACTTGTATTCCTGGTTACCACGGTCAGGGATTCATACTGAATCTGACTAGGTTAATGACTAGATTGATCAAGTAGTTCATATAGAGAGGTATTCTGGCTACAGGTAATCCCGTTATCTGGGCGCCTTCTCTGATGGACTTGTAGCCTGCCGACGAGTAGGGCACATTTCCAGCTCACTGTCATTTGGGACACTTCATGAAATGATTACTATGCACACTGTCATGTGTTGTACTCAAGTCACCTAACAAGTCATGATAACTCTTAGCATGAACCTTGTGTCTGGATAACCTGGATAGTCTGTAGGGCTTGTGGCCATAGGAATATCTCATTGTATCTTGCTAGTAACTAGGCTTGTGATAACCCTAGTTAGTTTAAGTATCAAGACGTACTCTTGCTTGGCCGTAAATGTTGGATGGAGTCCCATCTTGTCTAGTCTTGCCTAGATCCAATACATGGCTATCTCAGGACATGCTTGTGTATGCTCTACTTATCGATAATTGGCTAGAGTCTAAGTTCTATTCAGGTGAAGAGTTACAACCCCGGTCCTTGTTTGGTTTACGGGTTGTAACTTGGTTACCGGAATAGCCCTTTAGTTATCTTATCGCTGTTTTCTCTAACTCATGTCTTTTGTTATTTCATTTATGTCCTTATGTCCTAATATGCTGGTTTTAGTTCTTAAGTGAAGTCTCATTTGTGGCACTTGCTCTTTCTGGGGTCTGACCCAGCTGGTTTTGTATGGTCAGATTTTGGAGCAGCTCCCGAGGATCTTCCAGCCTTTCTGCCAGATGGTGACCACTAGAAGGAACCTTGGCAACGAGTGGGTTTTATTTTGCTCTCCCACTCTATTGTAAAATTATTCTTTTGAGGCGTTTAGCCGTCGAGCAAGTGTTAGCTCGTGTTGAATTTACATTCATGTCTGCCTAATGGCTGTAACATGATTGACACATCCTAGGGTTGATCATGTATGACTTAAACTCTTGCTAGTCTTCGTATTTTGTATGACTAACTTCATGATCATCTGAATATGTAATGTTTGGGATGCCTTACCTTGTATGTCTGATGATCTACCATCTTATTACATTTACTTGCTTGCTTGAGATTGAGACACTAGGCTTGTTCTTGACCCTAAGAGACTAATGGCTTGTAGTAAACCCTCATGCATCTAGACAGCCGTGACCGTATTGCGAGGTGGGATTCACTTCAATGTACGTAGTGTCACGACCCGCACCCTAGAGTAAGGGCACGAGACGTGGGTACGTCCAGCCTACGCCGCAGTGTCGGCGGTAGAACACTGTCCTAGGTCACAACATCTAACAGTTTAAGATAATAAACAGTTATACTCCCCGAATGGGGGTGACATGACAGAATATATCTCAATCACAACTAAGGTAGAACAGGATAAATATAGATAGAATGATAGATAATAAATATCCATAACAGAATAAACCACAGAGATACATCCAGAATTCTAAGTATCTAAATAAGTACATATCCCAAAGTATCTCAGAATCTATATACAGTGATCCAGAAAGTAAAGACATCCTAATCTAAGGGAGTGTCATCTACTGCTAGTGGATCCTGCTGCTGGTCCAAGTCCAAACACTCATCTAGTGTAGCACCGTAGTAGGTAGGACAGAACGCCTCAGCCTCGTCCTCTGTAAAATTTTCAACAGGTCTAGTCAGGACAGGAGCGAGCACAGTATATCTCGACAAATTATAGCAGGTCAGGATAAATAATCATGCTAAAGAGTAAGATACAAGATACTGAAGGAATAACATGATAAAAAGAGAAAGATTGTAAATAAATAGCTACAGTATATAGAGAACTAACAGTGCTAGTGATTCAGAGCACAAGATGGTTATATAGATGGTACGATGTTGTACACGAGTAATCTACAGAGGTTGTACACAAGTAATCTACTGGATTGAATACATAACCACTTCTACTCCCCGTCCCAATCAATACACAAGGATCTAGTTAAGTTATGTTATTGAACACGAAGTATAGTCGTACACGAAGATCATGTGAATACATGAATATACACGATTTCACACGATTTGTACATGAATGTTACGAATACAAGGAGTACACGATGCTCACGATAAAGTACACGAACACGAATACCCGATGTATCCGCTAAGGGGATAACATCGCACAACAAGATCCATATAGTACTAATCCGTGTTTCCAACGTGTCAGCATCATGTAAAGTAATCTAAAGCAGGAATATACTCCTAATACAGGATATGAAATGATCAGATAATGTACTCGCCTGTATCCTGAGAATCTGGAGAATGTATATTGTCCGAGGAGTGGTGTCTGTCTCCTATAGAACAGTAAAAGTCACTATGAGTCTACAATGATAATAAGATGCAAGTTAATGCATTCTACATGAATCTAGGTCAATCTAGGCCAAAGTTAACTCTTGGTCAACTCTAGAAGTCAAACTAGGTCAAACCTAAGTCAAACAAGTCTATACTAGTCTAACTAGTCTATTCTAGGTCTAACAAGACTAAACAAGACCAATCTAGACTCTATACTGGCATTCAAGCCACCCTTAGGCCATAGGCTATACCATGCCTATGAACCAATCCATACTCACATAACACATGACAAAATCTCTATCTAAAATAATACACTTATTGATATATTATAATCTAATATAGAAGTATACTAGCATATAGGCTACCTATATACATATCACACATACATTATATGCCAAAAATATATATTGATACACACACATTGATATATTATATAGGATATATATATATATATATATATATATATATATATATATATATATATATATATATAGAGAGAGAGAGAGAGAGAAAGGGGGAAATACATGTACTCATGTGTCATGTGTTGTGTGTGTGTGTGAGCATGAGGGTTCAATGTGTGAGGCTAGTGAGACATGGCAGTGGTGTATGTGTGTGTTATAAGAGTGGGTGAGGGATACCCTCCTGTGTGTCAGTGTCAATAGAAAACAGGGTCTGTGTTCACGTGTTATGCAAAACAGTTCTAACAAGTGTCCAATAGGACACAGGAAACAGTGCACATATGCCAATAGGAAAACAGGGAATAATTGTTACTGTGAAATGCAAACAGTTAGCTACTAGGAGAAAACTGGAATTAGTGAGCTGATGTGAAGTGTGGGAAAAAAACAGGAATCAATCATGGAATTAGTTTCAGTAAAGAAAGGAAGAGCTACTCAGCTTATAAGCTATCAGTCCAGGTATTCAATGAACATATCATGACACATTGAAGTGTAATAAGAAATTAGGAAACAAGGATTCAATCTCAGTTTTAGGAAATAAACCATCAAACTCAGTCCCAATGACAAATCAGTTCACTTCAGTTATTAGGAAAATACAAACTCAGGTATTGAAAGCCATTCTCAATCCACAGTTAAACTCAGGTTTACAGGAAATGAACCTACTCAGGTTAAATAAGAATTCAGTACAGGTTTAAGGAATGAAACAGTGCAATGAAAACAGGAAATCACATAACCTGTAAATCAATTCAGTTAAGTAAAAAGAATAGGACTAATTTCTCAGTTTGACAGTTTAATCATGAATTAAACATTCATTATATCTCAGCTTTACAGGGAAAGGAATGTCAGTGAACACATTTCTAAATATGAACTACAACATATGGGAGAATATTAATCAGTGAGAACATCATTCAAAACAGGGAATGGAATAATCTTAGGTTCAATAGCAAATTCGAAAACCAAACCCAATGTCAAAATCTTATTTCTACATCATAAAGCCTAATCGAATGCAACATTAAGCTAAAATATGAACAACCAATATGTGGGAACACATTTAACAGTGAAACATTACTAAAACTGGAAATTAAAATGTTTAGGGATGGGAAAATACTAAGTATCAGTCACTCGTATCAGTGTTCCAGGAATTAACCCAATTCGACCAATTTCCTACATCAAAACTAAACTAACATGTAAATCTAATATAACATAGTTTATACATTATAATTAGGATCTAATTAGCAAGTTAAAACACAATTAAAACATATTAAAACTGTAACAAAATAGTGAACCAAATGAACACTGATACACGCACAGTGCACGCACGAATTCGTGTCCGACACGACACGAGGGGTCGTGTCACTTGACACACGTGATGTCAGTGGTCGCCCCTTAGTGTGTGTCAAATATTTCGTGTCGAGGTGGCATTTTCTGCGCGCAAAAGGCCACGAGTAGCAGGGCAAGGAAACTGCCTGCACGCGCGAGCGTGTGCCCGTGTGTTCGTGTCCACAATCCGACACGATACGACACGAAAATCCTACCAGGACAATAGAAACCTATAAGTAAGGTTAAAACCTAATTTTCTATTCAAATAGATTCCCGAAAACTGATGGAAATGCCCTTTGGGGCATTTCATCAAACACCCAATAACAAGGACTGATATGTATCCGATACGGACACGTATCGGACATGAAACTTAGGGTTTGCTATATCTACAACTAGGGTAGGCTTAGGGCATCCTAGATATGGAATAAAACAGCAATTTCATGGAGTAGAATTGAAATTACCTATAGGTGTGCAAAGCTCAAAAACTCTCCAAAGAGGGGTGTTCCTCTTGATAGCCAAACTTCCCCAAATTGTTTCTTCCCTGAAATTACTCAATAACAACAACAAGTAAACTAGATTTAGGTCCTATTGCAATTGGTTTGGGGGAAAATGAATTGAAATGAAATTTCTATGGATTAAAGAAGATGGAGACTCACCTCTTTCCAAACTTGCAATATTCCTAATGGAGGCTAGCCCTAATTTCTAGGAGAGAATTAAATAGAGGGAGAATGACCTAAGTGTGGCCGTCCATGGGCTGGAATGGGCTAGGGTTAGGTTGCACTAGTGTTTGGTTGGGCCTCCAAGGCTGTCACAAGTCATGACTTGTGAAACCACAAGCCATTTCCTATTCAATTTAATTCTTAATTTCCCTAAAATAATTCTAATGGGTTAAATGTCACTAACTTAGGTCAAGCTAGGGTTCCATAACCTAACCAAATAGTCATGACCAAGGTTAGCCTCTAGGACAGTCACCAAAGTCAACACTAGTCAAAGCCTAGAATAACACCAAATCAAAAATACTAAAAATCACTTAAAAATTCTAATAAATATAATTAATACTAATAATTCCAAATTAATTCCAAAATTTTAAAAATGACCAAAATACCCTCAAGCTAGAAAAGTGGTAGTGACACGTAGCTGGCTGTGTCTGTCCTCCGCTCTCCAGTATTCTGGTTCTAGGGCGTGACACGGTTTAAGTGGTAGCCCATGCAGGTCTTGTAAATCAAGATATGTGAGGGTTTCACGAAGTAGATATCTCAATCAGCACTCGCCTTTGTTCTCTACTCGTGTTTTCTAATCTTTTTGAAATCTTGACATGATCACATGTTTATATCCTCGATCTATCATGTTCCTTTCTTATTGTTCTCCATGTCGTTTCTTCAGCGGCATTGTTCTTGGTCCTAACAATCAGCAAGGCAGAGCACCTCCAGTCGACCAGCAGCAACCTAGAGACCAAGAAGAGACCAAGCCCAACACTCTGGAGCGGCCTTCCGAGTCATGCATTCCGGGGATCCAGAGCCTCCAGTTTAGCCAGTCCATCCTGCAGAGCCTGACAATGGAACCCTGGTGGGTCTCATCAGGGAATTGCTTGCATCTCAAGATCGTCGGGGCGATGCCCTGTACCAGACAGTACAAGATGCCATGGGCCGTATTGGTTATCAAGGAAACAATATGGCTAACAGTTTCAAGTGCCTTAACCCTCCCTTCTTCGACGGTAGTGAAGATGCTATTGTAGCTGATGTGTGGCTCCAGGACATCGAGATTATCTTGGATGCAGCCAAGACTCCAGAAGGAGAGAAGGTAGCTGTAGTACGCCTACAGTTATTGGACCTAGCTCGCACCTGGTGGGCGATGTTAGCAGTTGGGTTGGCGACACCTATTCCATGGACGATATTCAGTGACATGTTTTAGATCAAGTACTTCGATGTTGTAGCTCGACACGACCTACAAACGAGGTTTACCAATATCAGGCAGATGAGCAGGACGGTCGATGGATATGCGGCCGAGTTTTCAAGACTGAGTCGGTTTGCTCCCACCTTGGTGGCGACCGAATTGGATCGAGCCCAGCGGTTCCAGCAGGGACTCCACGTAGAGATCATTCTAGCAGTGGAGTAGTTTGAGCATCAGACTTTTGATGCTATTTTGCGAGAATCTAGGAGGCATGAGTATATCTCCCAGAAATAGTGGACAGAACTGGAGGACGGAAGCGGTCCCATGGTCAGATGACCAAGTCCTCAGCCCCAGCCCCGGCAACTAAGAACTTGACTATTGGAGCTCCGAAGAGGATGACATCAGTTACGTCGGTTCAGCATTCGACTCAGACGTACCCTCAACAGCAGAAGCGGAGGCAGTCTTCCATAATGAGCTGCACTCATTATGGAAAGCTAGGACATGTAGTATCAGAATATCGCTGAGCACAAGGATTATGTTTGGCTTGTGGGGCATCAGACTACATGATAGGGTCCTGCCCACAGAGAGCCGGTTCCTCCTTATCGGCCCAGACTAGTCCCTCGGTGAGGGAACCAGCACCAGTGCAGCAGCAGTAGTACCAGCCTCTGAGGCCATTGCCGCCTTAGGCTCAAGCATTCCAGCAACAGAGGCTGCAGTAGTATGCCCAGGTCCAAGCTCAGATTTAAAACCGCCAGAGAGGATTCCAGCAGAGGGGACCAGCACCCAGAGGGCAAGGTCAAGCGGTGGCTTTGACCGTAGAGGAGGAGTTGGCATCAGGTGAGGTGGTGGCAGGTACCATTCTCGCCAACTCTTTTCATGCATCAATATTATTTAATTTGGGTGCATCGCATTCATTTATGTTTGCACGATTCATAACATGGATAGGACTGGAGCCCGAGTCATTATCAGTAAGGCTCAATATACTTACTAGTAACGGTCTTGTGGGAGTAGATAGAGTGTTTTCCTCGTATCAAATCGTAGTTAGCGGTAGAGAGTTTCCCTCTAGGTTGATAGAATTTCCGATGGCCGATTATGATGTGGTCCTAGGAATAGATTGATTGAGAGACCAGTATGCTAGAATAGACTGCCATATTGGCAGGATTATTTTTAGTATTCCTGGTGAGCCAGAGTTTTTATTTTTTCGGGACGAAGTAGAACCTTCTTCCCCAGTATTGCGAATGGCAGTAGCAGTGGCAGTTCAGTTTCCCAAAGGAGTAGAAGAGTTTCCTGACGTATTTCTCGAAGAACTTCCAGGCATGCCTCCAGAGAGAGAAATCGAGTTCACCATTGATTTGATTCCCGGATTAGCACCAGTGTCAGAGAGAGTCTATAGGATGGCGCCTTCAGAGTTGGAGATCTTGTACAAGATGATTGAAAAATTCAGAACCAAGAGATTCATTCGTGCTAGTGGATCGCCTTGGGGAGTCCCGATGCTTTTTGTGAAGAAGAAGTATGGTACGTCAAGATTATGTGTTGATTATCGTACCTTGAACTCTGTAATAATCAAGAACATGTATTCTCTACCAAGGATAGATGACTTATTTGATCAGCTCAAGGGAGCGGCTGTATTCTCGAAGATTAACTTACGGTCAGGGTACCATCAGATCAGAGTCAGAGAGCAAAATATCCCAAAGACAGCATTCAGATCGAGGTGTGGATATTGGGAGTTCCTTATTATGCCATTTGGAGCGACCAATGCGCCAGCCGTATTCATGGACCTCATGAATCATATCTTCATGCCCTATTTGGACCAGTTTGTGATAGAGTTTATAGATGACATTTTAGTCTATAGCAAGAGTGAAGCGGTGTAAAACCCCTATTTTTTATAATTATTTTATTATTATTTTATTAGACTTAGAAATGAATTTATATAATTTATGGTTTTATTTTATTTTTTTGATGACCCGGGTTGGCCAATTCAGCCCGAACAGGGCCCGAACAAATTTAAGCCCATGTGAGCATGTGGGGTGACTAAGATGGCCATGTAGGAACATTTCATGTGTGTACAAGTATTTTTAAATAATTTTGAGACTTGTTGAATATTTATTGACTTCTGGTACAAAATTTATGTTTTATTAATAAAATAATATTTTACAAGATGGTACAATTTTCTGGACCCATACATGGGTGAGCGGTAAAGTTCACCCATTGGGACGATTATTATTATTTTATTATAATTTAAGTTATTTTGTGGAGATTTAATAAACATGTTTTCCTATTAAAATATTATTATTATTTTTAGTTGATTTATTAAGGATTGGATTTATATATATATATATGTAGATATGCTCAAATATATTAAATAATTGGATAGTTGATTTTTAAATGGTATTTGAATTTTAAATAGATTTTTGGTGTATTTATGGATATGTACATATATATATATATATATATATATATATATATATATAAAATATATATATATATATATATATATATATATATATATATATATATATATATATATATATATATATATATATATATATATAATAATGTTTAAGAAAGGAATAAGTAAAGAAAAAGAAAAAGAAAAAAGAAAAAAAGAAAAAAAATATAAACAACCACACCCACCCATTAAGTGGGCGGGCCCCTCCCTATCCCATGCTTGCTGCTTCAGCAGCAAGCTAAGCACAAACCCGATGGGTAAAGCCTAATTGCCTTATTAGTAGTAGTAATAGTATTAGGTTTTCAACCAATTGGTTTTATATATAACTTTTTCCACAAGTACCAAAACCCTAAACTTCCAAAACGAAAGTTGGGGCTGATCATACCTTCTTCGCCTACGAGTTCGTTTCACTAGCAACGGAGTTGTGTGCACGACGAACGGAGCATCGGAAGTCAGCCCCGCGTCACCCACGGAGCAGTTTTCCCACTCAAGGTACCCTACTTCCCTACGACGTAACTTTTTGCTCGTAACTTTGATTTTTGATCCAAAACGAAAGTTGGGGCTGATCATACCTTTTTCGCCTACGAGTTCGTTTCACCAGCAACGGAGTTGTGTGCACGACGAACGGAGCATCGGAAGTCAGCCCCGCGTCACCCACGGAGCAGTTTTCCCATTCAAGGTACCCTACTTCCCTACGACGTAACTTTTTGCTCGTAACTTCGATTTTTGATCCGTAAAATGTTTTGGAAAGTAGACTTGACCCTCTTCGAGATTCCCTAGGTGGATTTTGACATAGCCATCCAACCTGCTTGAAAAATCGAGACGCAGTTGGAGAAAAAAATTACTTTTTCTGAATATTAAAACTGTCGTAAAACACCAACTTGTTGGCCACTTTTCTTGCTGTCCATTAAGATTTCGTAAAAACTAATTAAAGGCAGTCAAAGACAACCTAACCGAGATTGTAACGCACCTTTTGGATTCACTTTTTCTCTAGTATGTAGAAAGTTACATGTTGTTAAAATTTTCCGAAAAACTGTAAATTCTGTTTTCAAAAAGTAGAGAAACACTCCGATACGACGTCTGTCCCGACAAACCGGGAGACGTGGTCGCACACTATATGCATCGAAAGGCGCGTATGGATGTTGTCGACGTGTGGGAACTGACGGAACTCGATTTTATTGCATGTGCGCGACGAAATCAATGCGTATCCGTCGAGATATCCCGTATCGACTCTTTGAAAATTAAGTCACAACTTTGTGCACACTCATCATATCGCGATGAAACTTGCGCCATTGGACTCGAAATATTTTTCTGATCCTGTGAGCCAAGTTTGGTCCGATTCTGAGACCGTTGATCGGGACGCTATTTTGGCGGGCCCACAATCCCACTCAACGGGCGAATTTGTGTACAGCCCACCGGAATCCAAAATTGGACATACCGTTGGGTTCGTCTCATCAAAACAAATCCGTAGACATGTAGTTTGACGACTTTAGAGACCGTAGGTTCTGGCGTGCATTTCGGTGCAAAGCCGGTCCAACGGCGGACATCGTTTTAATCTGAAATTACGATTTTGCCCATGTTCCAGAATTTAACTTTTGGACAGGCATTTCCTAGGTTTATCTTATATTCCAAACTCGTTCGTGATGTTTGTTGCAGCATCCGGAGTCATCTGTGGGATTTGGCTATTTCTGGCTTCGTTTACTTGTTGGTTCGAGCTACTGGATTATTCTCTTTTGCACATAACCTCAGGCAAGACACCTTGCCTTTACTGTTTAAATTTCTTGCTCAATATCATGCATGTTTTAGTTATTTCTTTTTAAATTATATGTAAATACAAATTACTATATTTTATGCAATTGGCTTAGAGTTAAGGGACTACCATCAAATTTAGTGTGTCTCATTGACTTGCCACGATTGTACACGAGTTGTGTGTGAGAGTTGTGAGTATCATATAGAGGTCACTTGCGTGTGAGCTGATCCCCCGTGCGCATGCGTAGGAATAACTGCCAATAGATTGTGTAGAAGACTTGGCATTTATCAAGGATTAAACAGTATCATGGAGTCGACACTTGTGTAGTATCATTGGGGGGAGGGGACAGTTATTAGCGTAGGGGCTACATTTTATTTTTACACACATTTTGGGCCGAGGGTGACTCTCATGAGCACTACCTTCTGCCCAGGCCGATAGCGTCTCGGATGAGCGCTACTTGCTGGTCACTCTCTATTACTTGCTTGCGTGAATCCGTTACAGCCCCTGCGTAGAACGTTGTCCTCAAAATGCATGTCACATAGAATGGATAGGAACCTTTACTCATACATACTTTCCTGTTGAGCTTATTTATTCAGTTTATCGGCATGATATTATGTGTCTTGTTACGTCCCTCTGAGGACCTGGTTTTTTTCCAGGTGTGTGTTTTCGTAATTTCTTGCAGATGCTCTAGCTAAGGCCATTCCTTTCTTCGCGGTGATTGCTCTTGGACTCGCCATTGCTCTCGCTTGCTAAATTCTTTCCTTGTATATTTTTCCATATTTAATTTGGTTGGTAGTGGACTTTATCTCCGCCCAACTATTATGTACATAACAAATTCAAAGTTACTTTTATATCATATTTATCTTTTTGGATGAGATTTAGTACCTTGGTTACTACATTTTACAGCTTATGTATATATACGAGGGTCCACATACTTCGTATGTATACAGCTGGCATGATTACGTTCTAGTCCTACGTATTTTGGGACTGGGGCGTTACAAGCGGAGCATGAGCAGCATCTCCGTATAGTTCTTCAGATTCTCAGGGAGTACCAGTTGTACGCGAAGTTCAGTAAGTGCAAGTTTTGGTTGGATCATATGTCGTACTTAGGTCACATCATCACCAGAGGTGGAGTGGAAGGGACCCCCAGAAGATAGTGGCCATAGAGACATGGCCTGTACCTAGCACTGTCGCGGAAGTTCGGAGTTTCTTTGGATTTGCCGGCTATTACCGACGGTTTGTGTCAGACTTTGCTCGGACTTCAGCGCCATTGACGCAGTTGACCCGCAAGGATGTGCACTTTTCTTGGACAATAGAGTGTCAGAGTTCATTCGAGAAGTTGAAGCAGAGATTGATGACGGCTCCCATTCTCACTCTTCCCGATGGGACCGGAGGATTTTTAGTTTATTATGATGCTTCAGGCAGAGGATTGGGATGCGTATTGATGCAGCATGGTAAGGTAGTCGCTTATGCGTCATGTCAGCTTCGTGAACATAAGAGAAATTATCCTACCCATGACTTGGAATTAGTAGCAATAGTTTTTGTATTGAAGTTGTGGAGGCATTATTTGTATGGTGATCGGGTGGAGATTTTTACCGACCACAAGAGTCTTAAGTATGTGTTTACCCAGAAGGATCTCAATATGCGTCAGAGGAGATGGCTAGAGCTACTTGTGGATTATGATATCAACTTTCAGTATCATCCTGGAAAGGCCAACGTAGTAGCAGATGCATTGAGCAGGAGAGCCGGAGTTTATTTTCTAACAGCACAGCCAGAGTTGTTAGCAGATCTTCAGAAGATGGGTATTGAAGTTGTTCTTCCTTCCAGTGTGGCATTGATGGCCAATATGAAAGTTTAGTCTAGTATAGTTAAGAGGATCAAATTAACTCAGTCAACAAATTCTAAGCTTCGGCGGCTTAGGACAGAATGTGTAGCAGGACGAAGACCAGAGTTATGTATTCATGAAGATGGTACACTCCGACATGGAAGGCATCTTTGTGTACCCAGGGGTGATATCAGACAGGAGATCATGGCAGAAGCTCACAGTTCTCAGTATTCGATTCACCCCGGTGGTACGAAGATGTATCATGATATTCGACAGCATTTTTGGTGGAATGGCATGAAGAGGGAAATAGCCCTGTTTATCTCTCGTTGTTTGGTTTGTCAGCAAGTTAAAGCCGAACATCAGAGACCAGCTAGACTTCTTCAACCTTTACTGATCCCAGAATGGAAATAGGAGCACATTATCATGGGTTATAACTGGATTACCTATATCCTCAGCTGGGAGAGATGCTATCTGGGTTATAGTTGACTGACTCACCAAGGTAGCTCATTTTATCCCTTTCAGAATCGGTCAGTCTACGGATCAGCTTGCAGAGATGTACCTCAGGTAAATAGTCAGATTGCATGAAGTACCAGTCGGTATTGTGTCCGACAGAGATTCGAGATTTAACTCGCACTTTTGACGGAGTCTTCAAGAGAGTTTGGGGACTCATCTCAAGTTCAGTTCGACCTTCCATCCGCAGACAGATGGTCTGTCAGAACGCACGATCCAGACTCTTGAAGATATATTGCGGTCATGTACACTCGACTTCTGTGGTTCGTGGGAAGATCACCTGCATCTCATGGAGTTCTCCTATAACAACAGTTTCCAGGACAATATTCAGATGGCACCTTTTGAAGCCTTGTACGACAGAAAGTACAGAACTTCTTTAGCTTAGGATCATATCGGTGAGAGGCAAATGCTTGAACCAGAGATGGTAACGCGAACTATTGAGGTGGTCAGATAAGTTAGAGATCATCTTCGAGTTGCACAAGATCGCCAGCGTCATTGGGCCGATTTCCATCGGCGTTTCCTTGAATTTTCTGTCGGCGACCATGTATTCCTTAGGATCTCACCTACCCGTGGCGTCATTCATTTCGGCGTACGAGAAAAGCTTAGTCCTAGGTATATAGGGCCATTCGACATTCTAGAGTGGGTAGGTTATGTGTCCTATCATCTTGCTCTTCCGCCGTCGTTACGTGAGGTACATGATATCTTCCATGTATCCCGATTGCGATGGTATATCCCGGATCCGAGTCATGTCCTTGATCATTCGGAATTGGTTGTTGGTACTAACCTTTCGTATGAGGAGAGACACGTATCCATATTGGATCGAAGAGAGAAGATACTCAAGAACAAGACTATCAAGTTAGTCCGTGTTGCTTGGGGTCATCACTATCTGGGTGAGTAAACGTGGGAGCGTAAGGATGATATTCGATCGCGATATCCCGACCTGCTTGACTCATAAGGTATAATGTCTTCTTATGACTTATGCCTTCAACTTTATTGCTTGCATGAATGATTGCTTGATTGATTGCTTAAGTTATAACTTGCCTGTGATTAGTATAGCTTGCTCGACATCTCTAGACTCTTGATTAAATTTCGAGGACAGAATTCTTTTAAGATGGATAGAGTTGTCACCTCTGTTTTTCGTTATACGTATTTTCTATCAGGACATAGGTGTCATCCTGCATTGCACTTAGGTCCTATGCATTTAACTATTTATTTCCTGCCTACACATTTGGTTTAGTCTAATCCATAATTGGACAAGGGAATTTCTCTATGGTCAATCCAGACTGAGTTCAGTCATCTCATTATGACCAATCACCTACACTTTAGGAACTGTCCAAATCCTTTATACACAGGTTCTTGCAACAATTCATTGTAGTGTCTAAAAAATAGGTATAGGTAGTATCTAAACAACAGGAAGCTAAGAATAGGGCCAGAGATGAGTTTAACCTTTCATTCCTAGGCCTACACAAACCAGAATAGGTAATTCAGTCCCCTGTCATGAAGTACCAGCCTATGTGGACCATTACCAGTTGTATTATGAAGGGACTAGTAGCAGGTAGCATCCAAGCCAAGCCTGGACCCCATCTTCTCGTAGATACAGGCTAGGGGTAGCAGGACCCAAGTGTAGACACCTGGATTTAGGAATTAACCTATAGATATATTCAGGACAGTTCTGAACTGTGCCTCTAGATACTGCTACATCATGAACCATCTTGTGAAAAATGATCCATATAATTTTGTACCTTGGTGACTCTGATATATCCAGTGGCAGTTGGTGTCCTGAGGAGAAAAAGGATTTTGACTAGAGGCCACTTGGCCAGATTGTATTTACATTATTTTCCTAGCTGTTGCATTTGCAACATGTATTTTGCCTTGGCAAGTAGCAGCAGGACATTGCCTAGAATGCCATGCCTGGCCTTGATTAGCAGCAGTATGACCTGCAACATGGCTTGCCTTGCCTTGATTTTGGCACAACAGCAGTAATAGGGGACCAATTAGCCATTTTGGTTGAGTGTTAAAATAACTAGTGTGTGAGAATATGAGTGAAGTGGTGAGTTAGTGTCTTAGTTCTGGGAGAGTAATTGTGTGTGTGTGTTTTGGTATGGTAAATTTACCTACTTTTTGGGGGGAAGGGGCAGAGCCTTACTGTGGCTTTGCATTGCAAGCCACAACAGAAGTTGCATTTGCTGCATTGCAAAGGCATTGCAGTAGCTACAGTAGCAGCAAGCAAGACAGCAGCAACAGTATGGCCTTTCCTTTTTGACCATGTCCCTGCAGAGGTTGTTTGGCCATTGGCCATGGGTTCTAGTTTAGAGTACAGGATTTGTGAAGTATCCTAAAATAGGACTTATGATCTCAGAGGGGGAGATATGGGATATTTGTATCAGACCTGGTCTTGGCATATAGAGTATCAAGAGGGGTAGTGTTGAGTATAAAATACTAGAGCCAATTTAGGGAAGGATGTGGGAGCCACTACTTTAATTAAGGAGATTGTGTGAACACAAAGGCAGTCCCAACACAGAACCTTAGCAAGACCATGACTAGCCAAATACATGAACTCTCCATAAGAGTCAACCTAAATAACTAGCAAATGAATATATAGACTAGTATTACTTTTGATGTATGTTGACAGTAGGTATGTGCTAAAAACAGGTTACTTGGACTCCAACTCAGCCCTTGATCAGTACTCGCAGCTCGGGATGACAGGCAAGTGCATATACTGATTGTTACCGTTTCCGATAGTTTCTATTACATGCTATACATATGACTTGCTGCTTATTGACACGATCGTCACACAGGATAGTATCATAGATTTATTTTACATCTTGACTGCCTTTACATGCTTACCCTACCTGCGATTGATTCCATGAGTACTAGTTGGGTAGGGAAATATCTTAGTAGACGTGTGAACTACCTAATCTATCCCCAAAATGTCTATTCTTGTCTGATAGTAGCTGCATACGATACGTGCAGGGTGCCGGATTTACCCCTTAGTCGTTCACACGTCGAAGCCGATATTTCAATGCACGTAGATAGTTAATATTCCTATTATTCCATCATGTTCTTCACCACTTGCCATGCTACCATGATTTTACATATTGCTTTCTAGTAGCTATATTCTCATTGATAGAGTTTTATGTCTTTTCTTTTGTACCATGATGCTAGCTACTTTCTAGTTTCATTCTCATATGTTACATACATGTTTATGATTTTGTTGAGACTCGGATAGTGGTCATATGTGTACTTGTTACATTCCTGACTGGAAAACCAATATTTTAGGTGATGAGTTAGAGGAGTTCTGTACTACTTATTATGAGCAGACTGAAGACCCTGATTTGAGCATGCAAGAGGACTTGGATGCGGGACTACCCTCCGCAGGAGACTTTTAGATAGACATTATGCCATAGAGCATGAGTTGCTCACAGAAACACTTTTCTTTATTATATTTCATTTTATTTGTGGATTATGAGAGTTGGGTTGTGGACATCCTTTTGGTACATTTTGGTTATATTGAGATTATTTCTTCTACCATATTTTGGTCTCTACACTTTGTGATCTCTCTTCAGTTATTAGCTTATTTCTCTCATCATGGACATTGTGTATATAATTTCCTGTTGTGGACTGATATGCAAATTTGGTCTTTTGTGGAAATCTATAAACTGTGTGGTTGTATTTGATAAATTATAGAGATGACTAGACAGCGTTCTACCACCGATACTGCGGCGTAGGCTGGATGTATCCACGGCTCAGGCCCATATATTGGGTGCGGATCGTGACATTTTCAGTATACGTGTACGGAATTTCGACTCTTAATCAGACTTGTCTAGCTTAATCTTGCATGACTTGGTTTATTTTGGTTTATTTGGACTTGGGTTCGGCTCGGGTTGGTTTGTTTTGGTTTAGGGTGGTTTATCATGAACCCAACCCCTACCTACCACCATCTCCATTTAAAGCCCAACTACTTTATCTCTCTTCACTTATTCTCATTTAATCATCTTCTTCTCCATTAACCTCTCCTCTAACCTAAGAAAACCCATAGGCAGGTGCACCTTGCTTCCATATGAGAACCCTTTTTTTTGTTCATTTATTTTCCTCTCGTGGTTCTAAGATAGTTTAGAACTTGACATTTTGCATTTTGAAGTTTTATTTTTTTGTAGATCTAGAAATTTGCCATTCTCGAATTTTTGGTGGTTTTGATCTATCAAACTTTCTTATTTTCAAGTTTTGATCGTTCCAGGTTGTTGAGATTTGTGTTATACCCCATTTTGATCTATGGAAGTCCCATTTTTTGGCTTAGATTGAAGGTTTCATAGAATTTGGAGTTTTGGAGGTTCCTTATGTCCACGTTTATACGTGTCAGCGTAGTATCAAACTCTACGCCTACGTTTATTCGTGTCAGCGTGAAGCTGGATTACGCAAGTCAAGACTATTTTACGCATAAAACAAAGTCCACCCTGCCTTGGCGTAAAATAAGTTTCACGCGTAAACTTTACTCCTTTACGCGTACTTCCTTTACGCGTACTTCCCTTGGCATATTCCTTTGCCGTACTTCCCTTGGCGTACTCCTTTACGCATACTTCCTTTACGCGTACTTCCCTTGGCATATTCCTTTGGCGTACTTCCCTTGGCGTACTCCTTTACGTATACTTCCTTTACACGTATTTCCTTTATGCATACTTCCCTTGGCGTACTCTTCTGGCTTGGCGTACTCCTTTGGCGTACTCCCCTTAGCGTACTCCTTTGGCGTACTCCCCTGCCCGGAGGCTTCTTAGTACTAGCGTATATTACCCCTTTACCCGGTGCAGTATGGCCCTGGCATCTATTGCCCTAGATTCACCTTTATTGGGCGCATAGCACCTCTTAATATATCCTTACGTCTTTTTGACATGAACTCGATATAATCATGATAAGTTAATATTATAATGATAATCGGTACACGGCACAATTTTGTGACAACTCATGATAGTGACCCGTCGTGGTGTACTCTTGACAAGCAAGCTTGACATGATAATTCTTGATGGTGGTCCGTCGTGACGCACTCTTGACATGATAATTAATCTTGATAGTGGTCTGTCGTGGCGTACTCTTGACCAGTAATCTTAATAAGTAATCCTGACATGAACTCATGAACACCATTGCGACTGTTATCTTGACCTGCTAAGTAATCTTGACATGTAACCTTGAACGCTGTTGCGACGGCTACCTTGACATGCTAAGAAAATTCTCATCTTGACACCATGGGTGATTGTATTGAATGTGCTTGTATAAGCTACCAGTCTTGTCTCGCATCATGTCTAGGACTTGTATCCCTGGTTACCACGGTCAGGAATTCATACTGAATCTGACTAGGTTAATTACTAGATTGATCAAGTAGTTCATATAGAGAGGTATTCCGGCTACAGACAATCAAGTTATCTGGGCGCCTTCTCTGATGGACTTGTAGCATGCTGACGAGTAGGGCACATTTCCAGCTCACTGTCATGTGGAACACTTCATGAAACGATTACTATGCACACTGTCATGTGTTGCACTCAAGTCACCTAACAAGTCATGATAACTCTTAGTATGAACCTTGCGTCTGGATAACCTAGATAGTTTGCCGGGCTTGTGGTCGTAGGGATATCTCATTGCATCTTGCTAGTAACTAGGCTTGTGATAACCCTAGTTAGTTTAAGTATCAAGTCGTACTCTTGCTTGGCCATGAATGTTGGATGGAGTCCCATCTTGTCTAGTCTTGCCTAGATCCAGTATATGGCTATCTCAGGATGTAGCACTTGTCTCCCAAATTTTTTATTTATTTTAGAGAGCATTTTTTTATTTTTTATTTTTTTATTTTGTTTATTATTATCATTTATATAATGGTTTGAATCGTATGTAAATGAAGATTTGATTAGGGATCACAAGGGTGTGTACCTAAGCCTATAGCTTAAGTATAGTAAAACTAGGACATATGTGGTCCCCAGGGTCCCCAGACGCCTCTAGGGTATTATTTTATTATTTTAGAATTTCTTGGATTTTTAGGAGATTTTTAGATAATTTTATATATGGTTTTATTATTTTCTTAAGCTTTTAGGAATTTTTGTGGAGGCATTCGAGAGTATTTTTGAGGCCAAATAAATTATTTGGGCTCTAGAACCCTCAAACAATTTTCTAGAATTTTTTAGGAATTTTTAGGAATTTTCTTGGATTTATTTGGAATTTTTAGGATTTTTCTTGATTTTTATTTAATTTTTCTGTAATTAAAAACCTATTTTCTAAAAATATATACCCAGTCAGCCGCAGGGTGGCCCACCCGTCAGCCGCTGAAGCGGGAAAGGGCGGGCCCACGTGGCAGTGAGAGGGGGGCGGGGAGCTCGGTCTCCGAGCCGGATTGGTAATCCGAGTCAAGCTCGGAGCCGCCATGCCAAGCCGCCCCAATCCACAGCCGCTGGATCTGGACGGGACGCACAGGATGCTAACACGTGTCCCCCGCCCAGCCGACTTAGCCGCAGTCCACCGACTCCCAATTCCATATATATATTAGTTATTATTTTCCGAAACCCTAGAATTCGACAGTTTTTGTGGGAGAGCTCAATAGGGATTCTTCGACTTCGCGAAGGGTTTGCCATTGATCCAGACATCCGTTTTGTGCGCCGTTTTTTCATTAGAAGCGTATTGAGGTTAGGTTTCTGATTATATTATTTATTTTCTGGTGTTTTGATCTCGAATTTCTGAATAATTATTTGAGTGTCGGTTGTCCAAAAATCAACACGTCGCACGGTTTTCGAGATTCCGAGTGTTCCCGAACTCCGTTTCGCGATCCGTTTGAAGTTTTGGAAAGCTGACACCGAGCTCTACAACATAAAATTTTTCTAGAAATTCAGAGTTTCATCTAGTATTTTATTTTATTCATAGAAGTCAGATTTGGTCAACGGTTCATAGATTTGGTCATAGTTAGCCATAATGGCGATAACTTTTGACCAAATTATGATTTTGCGGCACGGTCGATTCTAGTGCACTTATGGCGCTGAAATCTACCATATTGCACACTCAAACTTTGAATTCATAATGTTTGACTAGTTAGTCAATAGTATGTCTCGGTTTGCGTGCCACGAGTCCCGAATTTGGAACCGTGAATTTCTTTGGCCAAATATTTGTGTGTGGATTGTTATTTCAGAATTAAATAGGTTAAAATAGGATTTTAGATGATTTATTCCAGGATTAGAATAGTATTAATTGATTTAACCCATTAGCCACTTTCTAGAATTTTTAGAGTGGGAATCGTAATCTAACTTGCGATTATTTTTGTGTCGGGGTAGATCGGGCTACGACGTCTTGACTTGTGGCTTTATCATCTATCGGAGCAGGCAAGTATCACTATGACCTATATTTCCTTTATTTTATATTGCATGTATCTTCGTGTCGTCTTTTCACTATTACTCCATTATGGTTCATGATTGTCATTGTTCATGATTACTATTGTGCACGAGAGTTAGAATCGGTTGGATATACATACATGTTCATGCCTTACTCATTGTTTTCTATTGATTATAGTTTATCGTATTGCTAATATTTATCGTAGTGGACATGTATTGTGAGTGAGTCGGGCGGGAGAATACACCAAGTAAGCATGTGGTCAACGAATTGAATACAGACTCCCTATACATTGATTGCATAATATCAGTCATGCACCACACGTATGACTGACGGATATCCCAAAGCCGTCTACATGCTCAAAATTGGTATTCTAAAACACACAGTACACGTGACTTAATTATTGTTGCACTGTCATCTTTTGTTCTTCTTTCGTCAAGTCTACCTTCTTATTGTCATCATGTCTTAGTGGTATGTCAAATTCTACCTTCATATTGTTATCACGTCTCAAAGGTACTTTTTTATCATACAATATCATGCCTATACTTATCTTCAGTTAAATTCCTTTTATCTTTCCTTCATGCTTGTATACTATATTGTGTAATGTAGTTTTATGGTGATCTTGCTCCAATCCTGACTGGATAACTATTTTTCAGCTTTAGACGAAGAGATTTGCCCCGAGTTCTACGGTGAGTATGTTGGCGACCCTGACGTCACTGGCATACCCGGTTCCAGCACTGATGCGAATTAGCATATTTTTTTCCTTATGGATTCACATTAGTTAGTAGTTATAGTTATGGAGTTAGTTGTCTATTTTATTATCTGTTATCCGGGTTTATTCTCGAGACTTTCTGAGTTGTAGTAGATTTTTCATATTTATAATATTGAGACTATTGGATATTTTAGTGATTTTGCTGGCTTAGTTGTGGATGATATATATGCATGTTGTGCTTGTTGTGGACCATTGTTATCATAGACAGCGTACTACCGCCGATGCTGCGGCGTAGGCTGGACTTGGCCACGTAATCGTATCCCAAAATTGGGAGCGGGTCGTGACACAGGACATGCTTGTGTATGCTCTACTTATCGATAATTGGTTAGAGACTAAGTTCTGTTCAGGTGAAGAGTTACAACCCCGGTCCTTATTTGGTTTACGGGTTGTAACTTGGTTACCAGAATATCCCTTTAGTTATCTTATCGTTTATCACCCTGTTTCTCTAACTCATGTCTTTTGTTATTTCATTTATGTCCTTATGTGCTAATGTGTTGGTTTTAGTTCTTAAGTGAAGCCTCCTTTGTGGCACTTGCACTTTCTGGGGTCTGACCCGGCTGGTTTTGTATGACCAAATTTTGGAGCAGCTCCTGAGGATCTTCCAGCCTTTCTGCCAGATGGTGACCACTAGAAGGAACCCTGGCAACGAGTGGGTTTTATTTTGCTCTCCCACTTTATTGTAAAATTATTCTTTTGAGACGTTTAGCCGCCGAGAAAGTATTAGCTCGTGTTGAATTTATATTCCTGTCTGCCAAATGGCTGTAACATGATTCACACATCTTAGGGTTGATCATGTATGACTTAAACTGTTGCTAGTCTTCGCATTTTGTATGACTAGCTTCATGATCATCTAAATATGTAATGTTTGGGACGCCTTACCTTGTATGTCTGATGATCTACCATCTTGTTACATTTACTTGCTTGCTTGAGATTGAGACACTAGGCTTGTTCTTGACCCTAAGAGACTAATGGCTTGTAGTAAACCCTCATGCATCTAGACAGCCGTAACCGTATTGCGAGGTGGGATTCACTTCAATGTACGCAGCTGGCTGTGTCTGTCCCCTGCTCTCCAGTATTCTGGTTCTAGGGCGTGACACTATTAGACAGGCCTACATAGGCCACTACTGAAAATATGTCACGATCTGATTCCAAGATTCTGGGTCCAGTCGGATCATGTCCAGCCTGCGCCATTAGGAGAGACGACGGTAAGCTATATCAATCAGTAGTAAAACAATGCACAACATTCTAAAATACGAAAATTAGAAAAATTTATTAAAATATTTAGAACTGAAATTCAAACTAAAATCAACCACACAAGCAAGAAAATATTTAAGTTATTACAACTAGTCCATTATTACAACTCCTTAAACAAAGAAAACTAAACTGCAGTACTACTGGTGCTCTTGGGCCTCCTGGTTGGGTTCAACTAACTCCTCAGAGCTCAAGTCAGGTTCGTAGTAGGTACTAAAGGGCACATCCTCGTCATCGTAGTCACCTAAAAATGTTGGTCTTCCATCAGGAGAGGAGCAAGAAACATATATCCAATTCTAGCATTTTAATAAATAATTAAAAGATGCAAAAATAGTTTTTAAGACATTATTTATATTTTCTAAATAATAAAAATGAATCAATGACACTACACCAAAAAGGTCATTTTGGAACGCTAAAATTCCATTCCAAATAATTTTAGGCACACCTATATTCCATGCCTATTTATGGGCTGCCAGATTTGTTGGAACGGAATAAAGGCGTTCCAATAAACATTTATTGGAACGCTTTTCTGGTGTTCCAATATTGGAACACCAATAAAGCGTTCCAAAAAAGAGTTCCAACAAAATATTCCAAATTACTTATTTTCCACTTATTGGAACGGCTAAAAAGAGTTCCAATGATGGAACATTAGAAATGCGTTCCTAAGAAAGCGTCCCAGAATACTTTTCTTGCCAAATTTTGGAACACCTAAAAAGTGTTCCGGTTTTCTATATATATATATATATATATATATATATATATTTTATATATATATATATATATATATATATATATATATATATATATATATATATGACTGCCCACGTCATTTGAAATTGCACACGTATAGCTTGAAATAATATATAACTAGCATAAGTACTATGACTTACAAAACCTGTAGCGCTGAATTTTATAATTAAGAAAGAATAACAAATGACACAAACTTGTAATCATCTTGAGAATTTATAAACGTAGAACTCACAAAAACATAAAATGAAAGTAAACGAACTTCCATAGTACAAGTGCATAGAGAATGGATAATGTTAAAGATACATACACAAAGTAGCCAAATGTCTTACATAAACATTGTAAGTTTAATACAAGTTGTCTACCACACCAAAAAAAAAAAACAATATCTGAGCTGTGAAAATAATTTGAGTCTTTGACACTTGATGTTCTTGTTAGTGAGCGTAGGCCCTGGAACTATGATAGCCGAGGAAGCAAAAAATGTGACGTCCTGTAAACATTTCAAAGGTTGTTAAAAATAGAAATAAATACACCAACCCCCCCATATAAGATAAAATAATTTGATCACAATTAAGAACTTAGTCATTCAACGAGGCACATAAAGAAAAGAAAAAACAATGAACAACCATGAAGTAGTGCAATAGAAAAAAAAACAATCAATTAACCAATTTGATTCAAAACAAAAAATTAATAGAAGGTATCTGCCATTGATTCAAAACCAAACGTTCCTACTACCGCCAAAACACACACACACATACGCACAGAGATCCTTTGGAAAGAATAGTAATAGATACATCTAAAGAAAATAAATGTGATACCAAACGAAATGTGAATGACAATCAGCTAACTCAAAAAGTCTATTAACCAAGACCCCTAACAAGATAAAACACTGAAAAAGAATTTCTTTGGGTAATAAGTATAGTTTGTTATGAATGTGTAAAACTATACAATATTGCAATCTGATGTATATATACAAAAACAATAAAAAAATTCTTGGTACCAGCAACAATATTTGTCAGTTTTTTCAAGATTTCATTGATTGCAATCTGATGTGTATATACAAAAAAAAAAGTTCCAGGGGCAGTGTGGCACCCCTACAAACCAATAAGAAACACTTGATCATCCCTCCATATAGCGTCACAGGAATCCAGCAACTCTAGGTGTAACTCCGTAATTTGGTCATTTTATGATTCACCTTCTTTGGAATAGAACATGCTTCAAAAATCAACCATATATGAGCAGTGGATTATGAAATGTTGGCAAATCGTAGATTAGTTGAAAATTTGTCCTATGGTTGGTAGAGCCTTTGGGTTGGCACGTAGGTAAGATGCTGCAACCATTCCAAGTAGACTTGGAAAGAATTAGATTTAGAAGTAGGACTGTTGATAGAATCATAGATCACCTATTTCTTTTGATATGCTACATAATACAATGTTTGATTTTGGGCCATTATACATGATATATCTAAATTTAATATTGATAATATCTCTAAAAGATTTTGGTTTGATTTCTATTATTTGATTTTGGTAAACATGCATTTTGTAATACATAGGTGCAAGTCAGTATCCTTAATATATATATATATATATATATATATATATATATATATATATATATATATATATATATATATATATATATATTTTCTTGGTGCTAAGATGGATTATATACATAAGCTTTGGTGTTGGAACAGATAATAGGACCAGTTTTAGATGCATGCATCATATTTTGGAAGAGAAGGGCAATGGATCATTCAGGTTTTTTTTTATTCTAATGATTGTAAAATGGAAACACAAATGAGTTATTGTTTGGTAATAATTTGGTGGATCCGATCCAACCCATTTACTAAACAAGTCAAGTCAGATGGGTTAACACCTGAACCCAAAGCCTACCCGTTTATTAATCAGGTTACAAGTGTTGATATGGTTTTTCTCAAACCCGTTTCTACCTCACCCAACCCAAATGTAAGAAGGCGGGTTGACAGGTCGGGCCCATACTGCGACCCCTAAAATCTCCCTGGTGCTATGTAGCCATATAGGATTACAGTCTGACATGCCAATTCGAAATAGGAAACTTGAAAGTGATGCACCGAATATAATGTCGATATACAATAAGTCAAGTATTTATGTACATTCAAATGCATTAATTACTTTATACATTTTTCAAAAGTAAGAAGCTTATGTAAAACCTGTAACCTTTCATACATATATACATAAGCCTCTTCTTTATATATATATATATATATATATATATATATATATATATATATATATATATATATATATATATATATATATATATATATAAAGAACCCCCACCCCCCGTTTATTCATGTAAGGCGTAAAATGCCGAAGTCTTTACAATATAGTGGAAAGTGCAAGATTCCATGAAAAAGATAGCATAAAACTAACATGTAAAATGCCAAATGATTTTAATGTAAGAGTCGCAGTCAGACATGGAAAACTTTCATTACCTCTTCTCAAGGAATGTCTTTGCATTAGAGACATTTTCCCCATTGCTGAAGCTTTCCATGAGAAGTATGAGCCAGAAGGGTCCACCTATAAAGAACATATCATTCAAAATAATACATCAAACTCCGGAGGGGCCAGATCAAGCAAAACCAGAGCATCTCAATAAGAAAGAAAAACAAAACTGCAAATACAATGAGCTATATCTCAGTATGTGCTTTTGGACACCTGTATATCGCTATATTTTGTGACATAGATATCCAAATGGCTGATATTTGCCGAAATATTTCGTGAACCTTCTGTGTGAATGATTTTCAGACTTCCCAATGATCAACTCTATGCAAGAAATCTTGATTATCATCAGCTACTCAAATTGTTTATTGAAATTCACACTATTTTGTAGAAATTTATAGATTATTCATGTAATACTTAGGTGATCTTGCCTATTGCCTTTGCTATACTATTTCGGAACAATCTCTAGCACTCTTCTAGAAGTACACTGGAAAATTTTCAGATTCCCAATTTGTTCCCTCTATTACATATAGCTTTGACTACTACGATCTGTCTTAATTCCAGACGAAGCTTGATGGAAGACCGATCAACTTCAACGATGAAGGTGAAGAAAGCGATACAGCAGCGTCCTGAGGATCCCAGCTCCAGCAGTACGGGGCAAGAGTTTCTATACATCCTGTTCTTGTAGCAATATAACAGGGTTCATATGTTATCATCTGTCATGTTAGTATTATAATTTATAAATCATCCTACGAACTGTTCTCTAATTGGGCTGAGTTTGCTGCTTCATATGTACATTAAGAGCTTTCAGATATGTTTCTAAAAATGAGAGTTCAATGTTGTAGTAATGCCTGAGTTTGCTGCTTTATATGTACATTAAGAGCTTTCATATGTACATTAAGAGCTTTCAGATATGTTCTCTAATTGGGCTGAGTTTGCTGCTTCATATGTACATTAAGTGCCTGAATGAATGTTGCAGTAATGCCTGATACATGAAGTGAATGCAAATGAGAGTTCAATGTTGCAGTAATACCTTATGACCTTTCCTAAAAACCACTATCAATAAGTTCAATGAAACTAAAATATATTGTGTAGCTATGTATCAACAAAGAAAGAAAGAGCAAAGGATTCAGCAAAATTATCTCTCCAATGTTCTCATATTCTAAATAGTTGTGCCAAAATTTTACGCCTCATATTATATAATAGTTGCATCTCATGCAACATATGTATACTTAAGAAAGGGAAGAACCTATAATTTTTCAGCCACTTTCTCACAATCCATTCTTGAAAGGCAGTAAATGATGCCACATTCATCAAAATGGTTTTCCTTGATGAATTTGTCTATGTCATCCAAAGAGATTTATCATCGACACGATCAAACTCTAATTATCTTAAGCATAGGGAGTAAGGCAAACTGGTAATATTATAGCATAGGGAGTAAGGCACTTTACCTGGACTTCTTTGTAAATGTACCAGTTTCTCTTAAAGCAAACAAAAATTTAGTCCAGGTCCTACGAAACAAATCTCTCTATTAGTAGACAAAATATCTCTATTAGTAAACAAAATATCTCCTAAAGCAAAGGATACTCACAAATGATAAGAAAAATACTCATAAATCGATGCCTTGTTGAAATGAATGGCATTGCCCACCAATCTCACCTTGTTGCGCACGATGAAATATTGCTAACATGAGAGGCCCTTAAGACTCTTTTCAAATTTACCTCGGATTTCAGATGCTCTATGTTCTGTTTTTGTAATATCCAAATAATTGAATGTAGAGAGTTTATTATTGGCCTAAGTTCAAATCATAAACAAAAGAGAAATATAGTAAGCTTACTTCAAAACAAATGGGGCAGTTGTGATGCATTGCTCTTTCCACACATCGATGTGAATCCTTCAACAGTTCATTATAGCAACATCCTAAAACAGAAATCAGATGCTAGAGAGTATAATATACTGGTTAAACCTTGCAATAGAGCTTTTAGAGAAGCAGTCGATTCTACGAAAATTAATCAAAGACGATCGACATACCACACACATTGCAGTGAAAGAAGTTCTCCTCCCCACCGGTCCTGTGTTTGTTAGAAGTGTTAAAGAGTCTACCATAATGCCGGATTGTAAGTAATTAGACAAAAGAAAATAAGAGTGAAGAGGATTTTAAACCTGCATATCCCACATCCATCGCAATGGTATTGATTCTTCGAGACCTGTGAGAAAAACAAGTTCCCAGTGAATTTTCATAAGAAGATGCGTTCAATAGGATTCACCAAAGCGTGTTCAATCTTACATTGTCGTCGAAAAAATTACACTTCCCACAGAAGTATTTTCCCAGGCAAACCCCACAGCTTGAACAATTTTGCTGAACCTGTGGATGACAAGCCACCCATTTATATAACCTTTAAATTTTTGCGCGCAATGAATTTAAGACTTAACCGTATAATGGTAAGGACTCACATCTTGTTCTTTCTCGCAGAAGGAGCAGATCACCTGAGAAATTAAACGAGCAGCATCGTAAACCAATTCTGGATATAAAATTTTCTCATAGGATTGTCCGTGAGGACTTTGTATCTTTCTTTTCAATTTGATTGTTTCTTAGATTAGTTTCTGGTCAAGAACTTCTTTCCTAGATCAAAAATACTTATTCGACCCGTCGAGTGTTTTCTTCGACCCGTCGAAATTGTTGGGAATGCGGTGTGACTCGAACCTGAATTAGCCCATGAGACCATGAGGTGCTTAAATTGGACCCATATGCCTTAAAAGAGAATTCTCATGTAAGGACTGAGCCAATTCCAATTATCTCCACCTCATAATCCCACCTCCTACCCAACATGGGACCAAATTACCAACTCCATTGTCACCTCCTTTTTGAGGGCTCAACCGGAAACGAGATACAACCCAACAAAATCTGTCAGTATAGTCATTGCTGTAATTTTTCAATGTGTGATGTAAGAAACAATCAAATTGAAAAAGAAAGAGCGAGTCCTCACGGATCTTTGCTCTGAAATACTTCTCCGAGCTCTATATTTGACTGTCAAAACTCAAAAGTGCAACCTTATCCCAAAAAAAAAGTAGGCATCTTCCCCTTTCCATAGGATAGATATCTGCTACTATTTAATGAATTGACCAGCATAAAGAAAAAAAAAAGTAAAATATCCTTGAAGCAGCCATCACAGAAAATAAAAATCCAACCTTTTTAACATCATGGCGTGGAATCTCATGTCTCTCGAGTGGATCAATATCTAGAGAATTCTGATCAAACACATCGAACCAAGTTTAGATTTTTTTTCCCTTTCCCTCCATATTGTCAAATGAGAAGTAAAATAAAATAAATTAAAAATAATTATGATCAATATATATATACTTTAGCTTCGTTGTGGCAATGCCTGCAGTCGAAGATTTCGTTGCAGCAAGGGGCTCTGATCCTGCATCTCCTTCTATAGTGCGCACATCTGTAGATCCACAAACAACAACAACATTGCATCTGTAGATCCACAAACAACAACAACATTGCATCACTTACATACACACACAAATATATATATATATATATATATATATATATATATATATATATATATATATATATATATATATATATATATATATCTTTGGAGGAAAATGGTAAGAGAATTTCGGATGCTTACAATGAGTAGGAGAGTCACGATCGGAGGAGTGTGGATGGGCGGTGTGGAGCCGATCAGACGAGGAGCCGATAGGAGCGGACCGGAGCAGATCGGACGAGGAAGCGGAGCAGATCAGAGCGAGCAGATGAGAACGAGGAACACGGAGGAGCACGGAGGAGCCAATTCGCGAGAGGGGAGATTTGGTTTCCGTGTGAAATTTGGTTTCCCCCCTTTCTTAAGCTCTCTCCCTCCTCCCCCCCTTTTCTGTGTGAAATTTGGTTTCCCCCCTTTCCCTGTTTTGGTTTCCCTCCCTTTTTACTTCCGTGTGGGTTTAGGTCTGGGTCGGGAAGAAGGGGGCGGGGGGGGGGGGGGGGGGGGGGGTGTTTGTGGAACGAATTGCGAAAGGGGGATTTGGAACGGCTGAGGGTTTAAGTAATTCTAAAACAATTAATTAATATTTTATGCTTTGAAACGGTTTTGGAAGGGTTTAAGTGTGTTCCAAAATAAATAAATTTTAAAAAATATATATAACTTTATATTTGGAACAATTTTTTATTCTGGCACACTTATTGTCCGTTCCAAATCATAGGCACGCCGAATAGGTGTTCCGCATTAAAATATGCCTAGTGTTCCTAATTATCCATTTTGGTGTAGTGTGAAGCAGTAAAATCTCAATGAAGCAATAGTGATGCAATCTACAATCAGCAATAGTATTTTGAGCATGTAGACACCTATGACTGGCTAGAAGAGACAATATGTATACTAGCATAATGCCTAATGCTATAATACGGTATGGCTCAACCCCTTGTGCAATAGAGGTTAGTGCGAGATAATCAATAATGATAACATGGACTTTGGTCACAGGCGCTAACACTACTCCCCAATCCTGAGTCAATAAGTCAATAAGTCAATCAAACAATCAATTGGATCCGAGAGGGATCCCGTGAGTCAAGTGTCAATACAATGTTCCTAATGATGCAGTACATTTAATCATGAATTAAAATACGAGTTTTGAACACTATGAAACTTGTCTTGATTTTCGATGATGTAGGTGGAGATAAGAAATACGACCTTAGACTTAGATTTTGAAACCTACATTAGTTAAAAGTCCGGTTTAGAAACCATTCTAAGGGTCCTAGTTCATTTTTAATAATAAACAAATAATTATTAAGCTAACGCTCAATTATTTATTCTAAAATAGTAAGTAACCGAAATACTAATTTATAAGTGATAAAATAACCATTTTAATCTTTAATAAAAATTTATAATAAACCATTTATCTATTAGTTGTAGAACCCTAGAGGGGGGTGAATAGGGTAATAAAATAATTACCAAGTAATTTACTACTATTTTAATGAAGAGTAAAAGAGATAGAGATTCAAATACTCGATGTATCCTAGTATCCTCCCAATGGTCACTCCAGTCCCGGAACTCTCTCCGTCTTTAATCCACTATTTGAGTAAATAGTTACACGGGTTTGGATCCGAAGAACTCGTCAACTTCAACACGAGTTTGGATCCAAAGAACTCGTCAACTTCTTACACACGAGTTTTCTTACGAAGGCTCGCCAACTTCAATGGAAAAGGAAAAAAAAGGGCTTTTGATCTTCTACAACACTTTGAAGATCGAAACATACAACTCTTGAAATACTCTAGCACTCTTCGGTTGGATGACAAATTAAAGCTTTGGGTAGAGTAGTAATGGAGAGGCTCTTTGGTTGTTGAGAAAATTTAAGGCTCAAGTGGATGTCTTTAAAGAGAAGACACAACCGCCTTAAATAGAAAACCAAGAGAGCCAGACATTTAATGCTCCAAACATAAGGCTGACGGAATACCGTCGGTATGGAGCGGTATTCCATCGGCATACCATTTCTGAGAGGTAACGATAATAAATCTATCCGTTGGAGCATTTAATGCTGACATCTGTCCGTTCAAAAATCAAAATAAAAGAGATCGGAATACCGACGATATGCAATGGTATACCGTCGGTATGTCGTCTTTCTTCACAGAAAGTTTTTCTAAGCAGAAAATCGATATACCGTCGGTACACAACGATATGCCGATTTTCGTCACAGAGAGTTTTTCTTCCTCAGAAAAGGTATATCGTCGGTACAAATTGGTGTACCGTCGGTATGCCAAATTTTGTCACAGAAAGTTTTCCCTTGCTTAGAAATGGTATACCGTCGGTACATAGAGGTGTATCGTAGGTATGTCGAGTTTCGTCACAGAGAGTTTTCTTATGAAGAAATCGATATACCGTCGGTACATGGCGGTATGCCGTCGGTATTCCGTTTCTGAAGATATTAATTTTGACTTAAAAAATAGAAGGGGCTTATGTTTTGTCATCCACCTTAAGTGTTACATAGAAAGTCCTAGACCTTGTACGGATTCTAAAAACTGGAATCTTTTGAGAGCAGTCTTTGAGTGTATGATATCTTTTCTTCAGTCTTATTTTTAGGAGACTTCTTAAACGCTTTCATGTGGTTTTGCTGAGTGGCTTGGATAAACAGAATTCTTTGTAGCAGCCATTGGAAAGCTTGAAGGTGTATCTGTTTGCTGAAAATATAGAGAAAACTAACCCACGAAGCTGCTGTTAATGTTATCAAAATAAATGTGCCAATAATCTCCCCTATTTTGATAATTGACAAAAAGGAAGATAGCATCTTTTGAGGGAGTGACTCCCCCGTTGGTAGACTACTCCCCCCTTAATACGTTTTCTTCCCCTTTGTCACTTAATCAAAGATGGTAAAATTAGATGAAATAAAAAGAAAAGGTATATACGAGAGCGTAAGACAAAGCCAAAACATGCATATATTGAATATTAGAGTTGAAGAGTACATGCGAACAGAACTCAAACCAACAGTAATGCTCCCTATTGGGAGGAAAATAACCAACATAAGGTCCTCGAAGGACCACACAAGACAACCAAACAAAGCAAACAAAGACACTAATCCCCGCAGGACCTCAAAAGACAAACTAAATAAAACCACACTTCTTATTGGACCAACATAGAGGGAGACCGAAAGCTACTGATTGGCTGGATCATCATCACCATCACCCGGAGTCTCGTGAAAAGCAGCGAAAGGATCAATGCCATCGGGATACATGAACCTGTGGGCATTAGGGTCAGAGAAGCAAGATGCTTGAAAGTGGGGATCCTGAAGATTAAGATCTAGAAACGCATTGCGGTCCTGAAGAGTCCGCTGAAGGAAGTAGGCCTGGTCATGGAAGCGGCTCTGAATAAGGTTGCCAAGGCCACGAGTATTGCTCCGCATCTGCTCCTTCGCCTGAGCCATGCGCAAATTAAAGTGTTGCTGGGTCAGAGGCATGAATCGGCCAGAGAAAAGAGGATCAGAGGGCGCTGCAGTAGGTGGAGTAGGTTGAGAGGCCCGAGAAGTTGACGCACGAGCGGATTGTCCAGATGCAAAGCATGAGACAGCCAGGAAGGAAGGAACACCGTCAGATTGGCAAAGAGTGAGGTCCACACCTTTGGCCTCAAGAATCAAAGTGATGAACACACCGTAGTTGAGGGCTTGCCTCCCTGCAGAGTGAATAGACGAGAGCATCGTTTGTGATGGCATCATAGTTTCCAGACTTGGGATACAGGATATGGCAAATAATGCGATGCAGCTCGTAGTAGAAGGGCTCCAGCTGCTTGGAGAGGGCAAGAATGGATGGAGAGTTAGGCCCTTTGCAGATAATGCTACAAAATTCGTCGAAAGAGACTTCAGCGATAGGGTACAGACCGGCTAAAGTGGGTAGAGCGTCTCCACGATTAGGAATCTCGGCAATATCGAAGGCAGTTAGACGAAGGTGGCGATCATTGACGAGAGCCTCGAGGGCATTGTTGGCTAAGTTCGGTACAATATTGCAGTAGAAGAGACGAACAGTTGTCGGATAGACGGGGACTTGACGACGAAAAAGAGCTGAAAGGCCTGCGGACTCGAATAAGAAGAGCTGCCCGAGGAAGAGATTTCAGTTGATCGCCTTCCCTTTGTAAACAGCATGCTCGGCAAAATACTAGAACCAGGCATCCGCAACAAGACCGAATTTGAAGATCTTGTGGTCATAGGCACTATTTGGTAAGGGCACCAATGTGACAGGATTGGAAGAGGAGGATAAGGAACGTGGGCGTTTGGCATGGGTCATGGAGACAGCATGGACTAAGAGAAGGAAGTGTTTGGGGAAGGAAGAAGAAGAAGAAGTAGGTTTTTAAAGTGAGGAGATGGGGGGTGGGGGGTTAGTTGAAAAGATTGTTGAAGAGAGAGATGAAAGAGAGATAAATTAGGGGTTTTTGAAAAAGGAGAGAGGATAAATGAGTAATAAATGAGGGGGTTTTGAAAAGGAGATAGGAAGTTAAAGGGATTTGATATGATTTGATAGGAGTTGAAAGGGATAATTAATGAGAAGTTGAAGGAATTTGATGTGATGTGATAGGAGGAGTTGAAAGTGATTTGGTGGGGCCCAAGAAAAAGTTGTTGTTGTACCCGTACTGCCGCAGACAGTATGCCGACGGAATGCCGTTGAGTACCGTCGGTATATCGATAATGTTTACAGAAAGTAATTCTGAAGGCAAATCGGTAAACCGACGGTATGCCACGGTATTCCATCGGTATGTCGTCTGAAGAAAAAAGAAGTACAATTCAATATTAATAATGCCTAACTCCTGTCAAAGAAATACAAAACGATCCTTCGAGAGGGGTTTAGTGAAGATGTCTACCAATTGATAGGTAGTATCAATAAAATCAAGAAAAATGTCCCCCTTTTATTGATGGTCACGAAAAAAATGGTGTCTAATCTCAATGTGCTTCGTGCGTGAGTGACAAATCGAATTTTTTGTGAGATTGATAGAGCTTGTGTTATCACATTTGATAGAGGTGCAAGTAGAAGAGAGACCATAATCAACAAGTGTTTGTGACATCCAAAAAATTTATGCACAACAGCAACCAGCCGCTAATACTCGGCTTCAGTGGTGGAAAGAACAACAGAGTTTTGTTTCTTACTAAATCATGATACCAAGGATTTGCCAAGGAATTGACATGTGCCGCTAGTACTTTTTCTGTCGATTTTGCATCCGACGAAGTCCACATCCGAGTAGCCGATAAGCTCAAAGGATGAAGATTTCGGATACCAAAGTCCCATGTTAATGGCGCTTAACGACACATAAGTGAGATTCTTTTAGATTTGCTTGGTATCGTGCACAAAGACAAACACCAAACATAATATTGGGACGGCTAGCAGTTAAATAAAGTAAGCTTCCGATCATACTTCGATATATACGAATGTCGACCGAGATACCATCTTCATCATTATCAAGTTTTGTCATTGTTGCCATAGGATTCCTCATTGATTTAGATGAGTCAAGTTCGAAACGTTTGAGAAGATCCTTTGTATATTTGGCTTGATTGATGAAGATGCCTTTGGGACCTTGCTTGATTTGCATACCCAGGAAGAAAGATAGTTCTCCTATCATGCTCATTTCAAATTCGTCCTGCATTACTTTGGCAAATTCTGCACATAGTGCATTGTTAGTGGAACCAAAAATAATATCGTCAACATAAATTTGAACTAACAAAAGGGTGTCGTTAAGAGATTTAATAAAAAGTATAGTGTCAACTTTGCCCTTAGAAAAGTTGTGAGAAATAAGAAAGGAACTAAGACGCTCATACCAAGCACGAGGAGCTTGTTTGAGGTCATAAAGGACTTTGTGTAATTTGAAAACATGATGAAGAAAATAAAAATCTTCAAAACCAGGAGGTTGCTTAACATAAACTTTCTCCTTAATAATACCATTTAGAAAGACACTTTTGACATCCATTTGAAAGAGCTTGAAATCATTAAAGCAAGCAAAAGCACATAGCATGCGAATGGATTCAAGACGAGCAACCAGAGCATAGGTCTCATCGTAGTCAATGCCTTCCTCTTGGTTATAGCCTTGAGCAGCCAATCGGGCTTTGTTACGAGTGACGAACCCATCTTCATTAAGTTTGTTTCGAAACACCCACTTTGTCCCAATAATGGGATGGTTGTGGTGTTTAGGGACAAGTTCCCAAACCTTGTTTCTCTCAAATTGGTTAAGCTCTTCTTGCATTGCTATCCTCCAAAATTCATTATTAAAGGCATCATTGATGTTTTTAGGCTCTATTTAAGAAATAAAAGCCACATTTACACAAAGATCACGAGTAGAGGATCTAGTGCTAACACGAGAAGAGGGATCACCAATGATAAGCTCCTTGGGATGATGTGGTACAAATCTTCATTCTTTTGGGAGGTCCTCTTGAGGATTCGCTAGTGGAGGGGAATCTTCGGTTGGAGGGGTCACTATTTCTTTGTTAGATGAAAAATGACAAGTGTCTCCAAGAGAAGAGTTTTTCAAACCAAAAGAGATGTCATCAATATCATCGGATGAGGAGGATGCAGAAGAGTTAAGTTCATCAAAAGAGATATTAATTGACTCTTCAACAACAAGACTTTTTTTGTTGAAAAAACGAAATCCTTTACTATGTATTGAGTAACCAAGGAAAATACCTTCATAGGCTTTTTCTTCAAATTTACCTAGGTTATCCTTGGTGTTCAAAATAAAACATTTGCATCCAAAAACTTTAAAGTATTCAATTGAAGGAATTTTATCAAACCAAAGCTCATATGGAGTTTTCTTAGTAATTGGTCGAATTAAGACCCTATTTATAACATAACAAGCCGTATTAACGACCTCCGCCCAAAAGTATTGGGGTAGCTTATCTTGGTTTAACATAACCCTTGCCATATCGCCAAGGGTTCTATTCTTTCTTTCCACAACTCTGTTTTGTCGTGGAGTTATAGGACAAGCAAAATCATGACTAAAATTATCCTTTTCACAAAATCTTTTAAAATCGGCATTATCAAATTCTCCCCCATGATCACTTCTAATCTTGTTGATCATAATACCTTTCTTATTTTGAACACATTTACAAAAACCAACAAATTTACGAAATGTATCACTTTTGTTTGCAAGAAATATGACCCACGTAAATCTCAAAAAATCATTAACTAAAACAAATGCATAAAGTTTGCCACCAAGACTAGTTACTCTACTAGGACCAAATAGATCCATATGGATAAGTTGAAGAGGTCTAGTAGTACTTACGGAGTTGATGGATTTGAAGGAAGATTTGGTCAACTTACTTTTCTCACATTCTTCGCACACCATATCCCTTTTGAAGGAGATGCTTGGAAGACCTCTTACAAGCTTCTTGGTGGCGAGTCAGAATATGATATCCATGTTAGCATGCCCAAGTCTCATATACAAAAGCTAACTTTCATCGTTCTTTGCTACTAAGCACCTGCCATTGTTAGTGCTCTCAACAAGATAAAGAACATAGATATTATTTTCGCTAATGCCTTCATACACAGTAGATCCACTAGTGCTATCGATGATGAAGCATTTGTGTTTAACAAACTTAATATCATAACAAATATCCGTAAGATGACTAATGCTAAGAAGGTTGTGCTTGAGATTTGTAATAAGGCAAACATTTCTAATACATGGATAAGGAGGGGGGCCAATGTTACCATTTCCTATGATAGACACCTTTAGATTGTTGCCGAAGAATATATGTCCTTCTTTCTTCATCGACAGCGTTGCGAAGAGTGAAGCGTCACCGGTCATGTGACGTGAGCAACCGCAATCGAGGATCCACTTGCTTTTAGCATACGACGGAGGGTTCACCTACAACACAAGTTGAAGATGAAGACTTTGGTATCCAAGAATGTTTGGGTCCTTGATTGTTAGCTTTAGGAACCCATTTAAACATTCTCATATCAACATGTTTTCTCGTTTGACAATAGTAAGAAGTGTGTCCAAGGAGACCACAATAGTGGTACCCCATAGGTGTGATAGGTCTAGAGGAAGGTGAGTGACAGAGTGTATGAGAGGTCCTAGTATGATTAGGAGTTTTCACATGAGTGTTATGGTGATGATATTAGAAGGCATGATGTGTAATATTTTTCCTTTGGGAGGACCTTTTCGTGTATGTACTTGGTTAAGGAAAGCCTTATGTTTTATGTTCTTGTGAGTATGTGGCATGCGATCGGTGTTGATATGCCTTTGTGTATGCGTGTGTGTCATATTCTTATCGACTTGTTTCTTGCATTTTACAAGAAGGTCGTTGTACTCGATGAAAGTGGCATATTCTTTTTGATTTGCAGCAAGAGTCTTGTGCATAGCAAATTCATATCCTTCCTTAATGGATTGGATTTTAACGTCCCTATTCTTGATGATGTCTTGTGATTCTTGGAGCTCTAGTCGTAGAGACTCGATCTCATCCGTGTCAGAAGCAGGTGACTTTCCTTTAATGTCATGAATGATGTTAGAAAGTTTTTCTATTTCTTGCTTGTGAGCGTCAATATCTTTGAGAGATTTTGTCACGCCCCAGAACCAGAATACTGGAGAGCGGGGGAATGACTCAGCCAGCTACGTATTACGGGTAGATGAATACCGTATAATACGATCAATGCTGTCTAACCAGACGAGGGGTGCATACTACATAAAGGTCTCACTATGGTCACTTCACATCTATTGTCTCAATCATTCGAACAAGAAACAGTAATAGAGAACATGTAAGATAAAGCAGTAAGGCGTCCCAAACGCTCTGTCAAAATGTTCTTGATATCTGGCTTTACAAAACATAGCCAGATCTGATGTAGCAAAATATACACAATTGTTATCAGCTGCAGTCTGACTTTAGTTACAATTATGTAAAAGTAAGTACAAGACGATCCGACTAACATGTCGGTGCCAAACGGCAAAGTATAAGGTAAATAACAAAACGAGCAGGGAAGTAAGAAACCCACTCGAGTCCTCCTGCGATCATCCCTCTAGTGTTGACCATCTTGGAGGTAGAAGTAAGTTGAGTCCTCGGGAACCGGCTCTAAATCTGGCCATGCAAAACCAGAGAGGTTAGACCTCTAATAGCAAGTACCGTAAGGAAGCACGATATGAGGCATTAAACCAGTAAATAAGAGAATATAATAATAGATCTCTGCTCGCTACTGGGATTCACGTGACATCACGATACTTCGAACCAACCTCCCAACCAAACAAGGACAGAAGTTGGCCCGTCATGTCATGATGCTCTGATCATCTCAGTTAGTTAACAGAGTAGGTACAGTACACAAACAAATCAACTTAAACGGCCATCCAACTCCTACGGCTTACTACTGTGAGTCCCAAGTTATCCTGGAATTATGCAATAAGGATTTCTCAGTTCTTACTATGGGCAAGCAAGGCTAGTCTATCCAATCAATCAATTGTGCCAATCATGAATTAGACGAGTCCCAGCAGGACGTCCGTCATCAATATACAATATACAATAAATAGTATAACCAGATACCGCTCCATGCCCGTGTGACAGGTTTGCAGTATCTGTGGGAACCAGCCGGCCTGTTGGGCACTAATAGTCCCAAAGAGGGCTGCCATGTAAGAACTCGGAAATCCATTCTCTCCATGCAATCATTATTTTATTTAACTTAGTAGCCTCTACGTTAAGTAAAATCCCATGCCGTGGGTCATGGTCATTCAGAATGAGTACTTCCGTACAAAGTACGATATGCCCAGCTCTACAACGATACCCGTGCGGTTAGGTTGTAGGTCTTACATAGCGTAATGCAACAATCCAAACTAACCACGGAACAATCATGCCTTGACCATAAAGTACACATGCTTCTTTTATAGTAAAATAAATAAATAAATAAATTGAAGCCTGCATGTATGCCTGTATGTCAAGATTCGGGATCGGCCAATCGATTATAGTAGTTCATACTTAATATGAACGTGTCTCATTCATTCATTTCAATAAGACGACTAGCCAGTCTCTTAGTTCCATCTAGGAACGCATGATCAATAATTAATCAAGATAACAATCAATGTTAATTAATGCCAAATTCGGGAAATAAATATTGGGAAATAAATAATGATTGGAAAATAAATAATCTCATGCGCTGTGGGAAATGATTGGGAAATAAATAATCTCATGCGCCTGGGGAATGATTGGGAAATAAATAATATCATGCGCTGTGGAAAAGGTTGGAAAATAAATAATATCATGCGCCTGGGGAATGATTGGGAAATAAATAATATCATGCGCTGTGGAAAAGGTTGGAAAATAAATAATATCATGCGCCTGAGGGAATGATTGGGAAATAAATAAACTCATGCGCTGTGGGAAAAGGTTGGAAAATAAATAATATCATGCGCCTGAGGGAATGATTGGGAAATAAATAAACTCATGCGCTGTGGGAATGCGGCTGTGGGAAATAAATCTCGTGCGCTGTGGGAAATGATTGGGAAATAAACAATCTCACGCACTGTGGGAAATGATTGGGAAATAAACAATCTCACGCACTGTGGGAAATGATTGGGAAATAAACAATCTCACGCACTGTGGGAAATAATTGGAAAATAAATAAATTCATGCGCCTGAAGAAATCTGTGGGAAATAAATAAACTCATGCGCCTGAGGGAAAGGATTGAGAAATAAATAAACTCATGCGCCTTGGCTGTGGGAAGTGATTGGGAAATAAATAAATTCATGCGCCTTGGCTGTGAGAAGTGATTGGGAAATAAATAAATTCATGCGCCTTGGCTGTGAGAAGTGATTGGGAAATAAATAACTCATGCGCCTGAGGAATGAAGATTTGATGCGGCTGGGAATAAAGATTTCCATGCGCTTGAGGAATGAAGATTTGATGCGGCTGGGAATAAAGATTTCCATGCGCTTGAGGAATGAAGATTTGATGCGGCTGGGAATAAAGATTTCCATGCGCTTGAGGAATGAAGATTTGATGCGGCTGGGAATAAAGATGAAGATTTAATGCGGCTGGAACTGTTCTTCTTCTCCGAATTTTCTGAGAACAGAACCATGGGAACCATGGAAGCCATTGCTTCCAAGCTTCATAAATCCTTCATCCCAAGCCCAAATATGGACTTCCATAGGTCAAAATTGGGTAGAACGAAATTCTCTACAACATGGAACCATCGAAACTTGAAGATAACAAGGTTTACTAGATCAAAACCTAAGAAATCCGAAAATGTATCAAACTTAGATCTACAACAAATAAGCCATGGAAATTGAAAATGCTAAGTACTAAAGAGACTTAGAATCAAATGAGGAAGATGATGGAACAATAATAATGGGGATCCATCATCAAGCAAGTTGGCACTTGCCTATCTCTTCTAGGTTGGTGGGAGAGTTATGGGGAAGAAGAAGTGTAATGGGAAGAAGTAATGAAGAGAGAGAAATGGTTTTGGGCTTTAAATGAAGGGGTGGTGGTAGGTGGGGGTATTGGGCCGGGTCCAATGGGTTCATCCAAGGCCAACCCGCAAGCAAAGCAAGGTAAAAGCAGAAAATAAATGCAGGAATAAAAGCAGAAAATAAAGTGCAGAAATAAAATTGCAGGAAATAAATTAACATGAAAATTTAAAGAGCAGATTAATTAACTAACATAAATTTACAGAAATTTAAATACAGAATAATACATGGTAACTATTAAATAAATACGTATTCTGGGAACGGAAAGTGACATCTCTACCCTCCTTAGAAAAATTCCGTCCTCGGAATTTCAGATCCAAACATGATAGAAACATCGAAGCTAAACTAATCTAAGTACGATCAATTAGAGTAAGCAATCATTCTACAATATTAACAGTAGAAACATATCCATGCTGAACATTCTACGACACCAAGCAATTCTACTTACAACGTGACAAGCATGAGGGGTTAAGACAATCAAGGTATACAGAAAGAGATATACCTTGTGAGTCAAACAGGTGCGGATACCGTGATCGGATATCATCCTCACGTTCCCACGTTGACTCCCCCAAAGAGTGATGACCCCAAGCAACCCGGACAAGGTTAATTGTTCGGTTCTTGAGTACCTTCTCTCTTCGGTCCAAAATAGACACAGGCTGTTCCTCGTAAGACAGGTTGGTACCAACAACCAGCTCAGAATGATCAAGGACATGGCTTGGGTCTGATATATACCTTCGCAATTGAGATACATGAAACACATCATGCACCTCTCGTAACGAAGGTGGAAGGGATAAACGATAAGCAACATCGCCTACCCTCTCAAGGATAACAAACGGGCCCAAATCTAATGACCCCACGGGTAGGTGAGATCCGCAAGAATACGTGGTCCCCAACAGAAAATTCTAGCGGCCTACGATGCTGGTCTGCCCAATGACGATGCCGATCCTGCGCAACTCGAAGTCGCTCTCTAATTCCTTTAACCACTTCAACCGTCTGAACAATCAATTCTGGGCCTAGCATCTTTCTCTCCCCAATATCGTCCCACGCTAGTGGCGACCTACACTTCTTACCATATAGTGCTTCAAATGGCGCCATCTGGATACTGGCTTGATAACTGTTGTTATATGAGAACTCGACCAAGTGTAGGTGGCTCTCCCAAGATCCTCCAAAATCTAGGGTGCAAGCTCGCAACATGTCGTCTAAAGTCTGAATTGTTCTTTCTGATTGCCCATCCGTCTGTGGATGGTAAGCCGTGCTAAATCTTAACTTGGTACCCAAGCTATGATGTAAGCTCTTCCAAAAATGTGATGTAAAACGGGTATCTCTGTCTGACACAATACTGTCTGGGACCCCATGCTGTCTGACTATCTGCTGCATATATAATTCTGCCAACTTCTCCGTAGATTGACCTACTCTAAAAGGAAGAAAATGTGCCACCTTCGTAAGCCAATCTACGATTACCCAAATAGCATCCTTACCACTTGGGGATCTTGGTAAACCGGTCACAAAGTCCATTGTAATATGCTCCCACTTCTATTCCGGGATAGGAAGCGGTTGCAATAATCCAGCTGGCCTCTGCTGCTCTGCCTTCACTTGCTGACATACCAAGCAACGGGAAACGAATCTAGCTATCTTCCTCTTCATTCCGTTCCACCAGAAGTGCTGCTTGATATCTTGGTACATCTTGGTCCCTCCAGGGTGTATGGAATACTGAGAACTGTGAGCTTCTGCCATAACCTCCTGTCTGATATCTCCACTAGGTACACATAGACGTGACCCAAACCTAAGCGTACCATCTTCATGGATTTGCATCTCCTTCCTGAGTCCTGACTCACATTCTTCCCTAAGCTTCTGAATCCTTGGGTCTTGTGCCTGAGCTGCCTTGATCCTATCTACCAAGTCGGATTGAACTTGTAGACTCGCCAGAACTCCTACATCACTAGGAAGTATAACCTCGATGCCCATCTCCTGAAGATCTTCTAAGATATGCCTCTGTGTTGTTAACATAAATACGCCGCCTCTCCTGCTGAGAGCATCTGCTACCACATTAGCCTTGCCTGGATGATACTGAAGCTCCACGTCGTAATCCTTGATCAACTCCAACCATCTTCTCTGTCTCATGTTCAGCTCCTTCTGAGTAAAGATGTACTTCAGACTTTTGTGGTCCGTGTACATCTCCACTCGGTCACCATATAAGTAATGCCTCCATAGCTTCAAAGCGAATACTACTGCCGCCAACTCCAAATCATGAGTTGGGTAATTCTTCTCGTGGTCTCGAAGCTGCCTAGATGCATACGCTATCACCTTCCCATGCTGCATGAGGACACATCCAAGTCCTTTACCTGACGCATCACAATATACTGTAAATCCTCCGGGTCCAACTGGCAATGTAAGAATGGGCGCTGATATTAACTTCTGCTTCAGATTCTCAAATGATGCCTGGCATTCTGCCGACCAGACGAATGGTACGTCCTTCCGTGTCAAGCGAGTCATGGGTGCTGAAAGTCTCGCAAAGTCTGATACAAATCTTCTGTAATATCCTGCCAATCCCAAGAAACTTCGCACATCTGCTACGGTCTTGGGTACTGGCCAACTTTCCACTGCTTCTACCTTCTTGGGATCCACTGCTACTCCAGCTCCTGATATGATGTGACCCAAAAATGAAATATGATCCGACCAAAACTCACACTTGCTGAGCTTGGCATACAACTGGTTCTCTCTCAGAACCTGCAACACTTTCCTGAGGTGGTCTTCATGCTCCTCTTCACTAGCTGAGTATACAAGAATGTCGTCGAGAAATACCACGACAAACTGATCCAAGTACGGCATAAAGATGCGATTCATCAAATCCATAAAGATTGCTGGAGCATTGGTCAAACCAAACGGCATTACTAAGAATTCATAATGCCCATACTTCGACCTGAATGCTGTCTTGGGAATATCCTCCTTCCGAACCCTCACTTGATGATACCCTGAACGAAGATCTATCTTGGAGAAAACTCTGGCCCTGCTCAACTGATCAAATAAGTCGTCGATCCTGGGTAGTGGGTACTTGTTCTTCACTGTTGCTGCGTTAAGCTTCCTGTAATCAATGCACAATCTGGATGACCCATCCTTCTTCCCCACAAGTACTACTGGTGCTGCCCATAGTGATACGCTAGCTTGGATGAACTTCTTCTCCTTCAGTTCCTCTATCTGCTGATATACCTTGGCCTGCTCTGAATCCGCCATTCTGTAAACCCGATCTGATATCGATTTAGTTCCAGGTGCCAATTCTATACTGAACTCAATATCTCTAACCGGTGGTAGACCTGGAAGCTCTTCAGGAAATACGTCTAAAAACTCTTCAACTACCTTCGGGACTTGAACTTCTTCCATTGCCGTCACTACTCCCTGCTCTTGTTGAGTTGCTACTGATCTGACTAAGGTGAACCGCTTCATGCCTGGAATATCAAAAGATACACTCCCTCTACGACAATCTATTGTCGCATGACTGTCTTTCAGCCAGTCCATGCCTAAGATAACGTCGAAATTTCCAACAGGAAATTCTATCAACCGGGCGGGTAAGGAATGCCCGCAAACTACAACGCTACACGCTAGAATAACTCTACTAACTCCTACGAGCCCATTACCAGTGAGTATATTTAACCTCCCCGGCAATGCCTCGAACTCCATTCCTAGCCGTGTTGCAAATTGTGCAGATATAAATGAGTGTGATGCTCCCGAATCAAACAATGCTACTGCGGGATAAGAGGCGACGAGAATGTTACCTGCCACAACATCTCCCGATGCCAATGCCTCTTCCAAGGACAGAGTGAATGCCTGCCCTCGACCTCCTTGCTGGTTCCCATGTTGCGGCCTAGCCTGGTGCTGCCGCTGGCCCCTGCCTTGGTGATGCTGGGGTGGTCTATGCTGGTGTTGTTGCATCGGCGGTCCCTGCTGCCGAAACATCTGAGCCTGCGTCATGAACGGGCGATGTGCCAACGGCCTCACTGCTACCGCTGGTCCTCGATACTGTCCTGCCCCTGGTGCTGGCAGAGCAGGAAATTGTTGTACTGGTCCTCCTGACCTCGAATTCATGGGACATGTGGTAACCCGATGACCTGGATTCCCACATATCAAACACTGCCCGTTCAATGTCCGGCACACATCTCTAGTGTGCCCTACCTTCCCACAATAAGTGCAGCCCACCGGGGGTTGCTGGTTCTTCCTCTGTTGTTGTTGCTACTGCCTGGGTGGTGGTGTGGGTCCTCGCAGTGCCACATCGTGGATACGAATGCCAGGGGACAGTGCTGTTGTTCGGGGCGCTGCTCCCCCTCCTCCTTCAATCTGACTGTGGGATCTCTTCTGACCTCCAGTCCTTGCCACAAGCCTCTGAATGGTTATCTCATGCCTTCGAGTCGCCGTCAATACTTCATCAAAAGTCTGGTAATTGTGCCCCTCTATCAATTGCAAGAGCTCGAGATGAAATCCTTGCTGGAACCTCATAGCCCTCTGGCTCTCTGTGGCTACCATCTCCGGGGCGAACCTACTCAATCTGCAGAACTCCGCTGCATAAGCATCTACCGTCTTGCCAGCCTGTCTAAGATTGATAAACTTCTGTTGTAGCTCAAACTGCGCCACAACTCCATAGTACTTTGTCTTGAACCTTGCTGTAAAATCGTCCCAAGCCACAGGACGTCTGATGCCTACCTCCTCTGATTCCCACCAATCACGTGCGAGATCCTGAAGTAACAACTTCACCTGATCCACACGTTCTTCTACCGGCACCTTAGCTGCTGTCAGAATAGCCTCAATATCCTTAAGCCATGCATCTGCTGAAATGGCATCCTCCGTGCCCTCAAAACGACAGGGGTTGTACTTACAAAACCTGGCTGATGCTCCGGAATCTGTTCTCACTCCTCTTTCCAAAGCCGTCTGCAATCCTTGGTTGAGCAACACATTCTGCTCTTGCAACTGAGTGTGCATGCGCTGCTGGGCCAACATCTGATGTTGCTGAGTAGCCATCATCCCTCTCATGATCTCCAGAAGGGCTGGTGTGTCCACTTCCACTGGGGTAGGTGGAACTATTGGTGGTGTTGGAACCTCCGGATACTGCGGTCCAACTGCTGGTTCCACTATCACCTCTTCTTGAATAGCCTCTTGAGGCTGTACTGGCTCTTGTTGCTGACCAACCTGGTCAGGTTGCCCATGCTGCCCTTGTTGTTGTTGCCCAATCCTGACAGATACGGACGAGGTGCCCCTAAGAAAAGGGACAAGAGAATAATCAAACGGTCGGACAGGGAAGATCAATGAAGTCAAAGGATACCGGAATGTCAAGCTAGAATCGAGAATACGAATCAGGAGATCAAGGGGAAACATGTGTGATTGAGACATCCTATAAATTAAAACACCCCACAAGTCTGAAATCAGACCTGCATGGGCCACCACTAAAACCTTGTCACGCCCCAGAACCAGAATACTGGAGAGCGGGGGAATGACTCAGCCAGCTACGTATTACGGGTAGATGAATACCGTATAATACGATCAATGCTGTCTAACCAGACGAGGGGGTGCATACTACATAAAGGTCTCACTATGGTCACTTCACATCTATTGTCTCAATCATTCGAACAAGAAACAGTAATAGAGAACATGTAAGATAAAGCAGTAAGGCGTCCCAAACGCTCTGTCAAAATGTTCTTGATATCTGGCTTTACAAAACATAGCCAGATCTGATGTAGCAAAATATACACAATTGTTATCAGCTGCAGTCTGACTTTAGTTACAATTATGTAAAAGTAAGTACAAGACGATCCGACTAACATGTCGGTGCCAAACGGCAAAGTATAAGGTAAATAACAAAACGAGCGGGGAAGTAAGAAACCCACTCGAGTCCTCCTGCGATCATCCCTCTAGTGTTGACCATCTTGGAGGTAGAAGTAAGTTGAGTCCTCGGGAACCGGCTCTAAATCTGGCCATGCAAAACCAAAGAGGTTAGACCTCTAATAGCAAGTACCGCAAGGAAGCACGATATGAGGCATTAAACCAGTAAATAAGAGAATATAATAATAGATCTCTGCTCGCTACTGGGATTCACGTGACATCACGACACTTCGAACCAACCTCCCAACCAAACAAGGACAGAAGTTGGCCCGTCATGTCATGATGCTCTGATCATCTCAGTTAGTTAACAGAGTAGGTACAGTACACAAACAAATCAACTTAAACGGCCATCCAACTCCTACGGCTTACTACTGTGAGTCCCAAGTTATCCTGGAATTATGCAATAAGGATTTCTCAGTTCTTACTATGGGCAAGCAAGGCTAGTCTATCCAATCAATCAATTGCGCCAATCATGAATTAGACGAGTCCCAGCAGGACGCCCGTCATCAATATACAATATACAATAAATAGTATAACCAGATACCGCTCCATGCCCGTGTGACAGGTTTGCAGTATCTGTGGGAACCAGCCGGCCTGTTGGGCACTAATAGTCCCAAAGAGGGCTGCCATGTAAGAACTCGGAAATCCATTCTCTCCATGCAATCATTATTTTATTTAACTTAGTAGCCTCTACGTTAAGTGAAATCCCATGCCGTGGGTCATGGTCATTCAGAATGAGTACTTCCGTACAAAGTACGATATGCCCAGCTCTACAACGATACCCGTGCGGTTAGGTTGTAGGTCTTACATAGCGTAATGCAACAATCCAAACTAACCACGGAACAATCATGCCTTGACCATAAAGTACACATGCTTCTTTTATAGTAAAATAAATAAATAAATAAATTGAAGCCTGCATGTATGCCTGTATGTCAAGATTTGGGATCGGCCAATCGATTATAGTAGTTCATACTTAATATGAACGTGTCTCATTCATTCATTTCAATAAGACGACTAGCCAGTCTCTTAGTTCCATCTAGGAACGCATGATCAATAATTAATCAAGATAACAATCAATGTTAATTAATGCCAAATTCGGGAAATAAACATTGGGAAATAAATAATGATTGGAAAATAAATAATCTCATGCGCTGTGGAAAATGATTGGGAAATAAATAATCTCATGCGCCTGGGGAATGATTGGGAAATAAATAATATCATGCGCTGTGGAAAAGGTTGGAAAATAAATAATATCATGCGCCTGGGGAATGATTGGAAAATAAATAATATCATGCGCTGTGGAAAAGGTTGGAAAATAAATAATATCATGCGCCTGAGGGAATGATTGGGAAATAAATAAACTCATGCGCTGTGGGAAAAGGTTGGAAAATAAATAATATCATGCGCCTGAGGGAATGATTGGGAAATAAATAAACTCATGCGCTGTGGGAATGCGGCTGTGGGAAATAAATCTCGTGCGCTGTGGGAAATGATTGGGAAATAAACAATCTCACGCACTGTGGGAAATGATTGGGAAATAAACAATCTCACGTACTGTGGGAAATGATTGGGAAATAAACAATCTCACGCACTGTGGGAAATAATTGGAAAATAAATAAATTCATGCGCCTGAAGAAATCTGTGGGAAATAAATAAACTCATGCGCCTGAGGGAAAGGATTGAGAAATAAATAAACTCATGCGCCTTGGCTGTGGGAAGTGATTGGGAAATAAATAAATTTATGCGCCTTGGCTGTGAGAAGTGATTGGGAAATAAATAAATTCATGCGCCTTGGCTGTGAGAAGTGATTGGGAAATAAATAACTCATGCGCCTGAGGAATGAAGATTTGATGCGGCTGGGAATAAAGATTTCCATGCGCTTGAGGAATGAAGATTTGATGCGGCTGGGAATAAAGATTTCCATGCGCTTGAGGAATGAAGATTTGATGCGGCTGGGAATAAAGATTTCCATGCGCTTGAGGAATGAAGATTTGATGCGGCTGGGAATAAAGATTTCCATGCGCTTGAGGAATGAAGATTTGATGCGGCTGGGAATAAAGATGAAGATTTGATGCGGCTGGGACTGTTCTTCTTCTCCGAATTTTCTGAGAACAGAACCATGGGAACCATGGAAGCCATTGCTTCCAAGCTTCATAAATCCTTCATCCCAAGCCCAAATATGGACTTCCATAGGTCAAAATTGGGTAGAACGAAATTCTCTACAACATGGAACCATCGAAACTTGAAGATAACAAGGTTTACTAGATCAAAACCTAAGAAATCCGAAAATGTATCAAACTTAGATCTACAACAAATAAGCCATGGAAATTGAAAATGCTAAGTACTAAAGAGACTTAGAATCAAATAAGGAAGATGATGGAACAATAATAATGGGGATCCATCATCAAGCAAGTTGGCACTTGCCTATCTCTTCTAGGTTGGTGGGAGAGTTATGGGGAAGAAGAAGTGTAATGGAAAGAAGTAATGAAGAGAGAGAAATGGTTTTGGGCTTTAAATGAAGGGGTGGTGGTAGGTGGGGGTATTGGGCCGGGTCCAATGGGTTCATCCAAGGCCAACCCGCAAGCAAAGTAAAGAGGTAAAAGCAGAAAATAAATGCAGGAATAAAAGCAGAAAATAAAGTGCAGAAATAAAATTACAGGAAATAAATTAACATGAAAATTTAAAGAGCAGATTAATTAACTAACATAAATTTACAGAAATTTAAATACAGAATAATACATGGTAACTATTAAATAAATACGTATTCTGGGAACGGGAAGTGACAGATTTCTTACTCTTATGACCTTGTGTTCATCGTGTAATTCAAAGTCATTGTAAGAAAGAGCATTCATAGATAGGTCATCAGTTACCTCAGTTGCCATAAGACAAACATTTGCTTTATGCTTGCACTATTTGTCGTCGTCGGAGTCACTAGCATCGCTTTCACACCATATGCTGGTGTTGGCATATTTCCTGGAGGATGAGCTTCCTTTGTTGGACTTCTCATATCTGTTGGATTCTTTTCTTGCCATGGGACAGTCCCTCTTGATGTGTCCGATTTTCTTACAATTGTAGCAGGCGGGTTCTTCATCATTGTCCCGTCTTGCACGATTTTCTTTGTTGAACTTGAGAAACTTTCGGAAGTGCTTGGCGGTGAGAGCGATCTCTTTATCGTCCGAGTCATCATCCTCGGAGCTGTCTTTTGAAAAGGACTTGGTTGCTTTTAGAGCAAGTGACTTTTCCTTTTCTTTAGCTTTCTCTTTCTTCTTTTATTGAGTAGAAGATTCTTCTTGGTCCTTCATGTCCAGCTCGTAGGTCATGAGCTTTCCCATGAGGGTTTCAAGAGTCATGGTTGTCAAATCGTTTCCTTCAATGATGGCGGTAGCTTTAGGATTCCACCCTTTGGTTAATCCCTGAAAGATTTTTCTAATCTTTTCATGAGTGGCATATTCCTTGCCAAGAGAAGAGAGGGGGTTAATGATATCACAAAATCGAGTAAACGTAATAGTAATAGACTCATCTTGTTTTATTTTGAAAGATTCATATTCTTGGTTGAGTCTACTGATTTTGGATTCCTTTACTTGAGAGGTTCCCTCATGAGTAACCTCCAAAAGTCTCCAGATTTCATTGGAGGTCTTGCAGATGGAAATCCTACTGAACTCATTGCTATCAAGGGCACAATAGAGAGCGTTCATAGCTTTAGCGTCCCGACTAGTAATCGTTTTATCATTCTCAGTAAGTCTATCTTTAAGGGTTTCTGAGACAACTTCTTCAATAACTATGGAAGATACAGGAATGTTGTTGATGACACAATCCCATAGATCAAAGTCTAGGAATTTCAGATAAATGCCCATCCTAATCTTCCAATAGATATAGTTGGTTCCATCAAATAGATGATGTCTATTTGTGGAGTGTCCCTCATTGTGGAATGAATTGGTACTAGGATTAGTGATCATGGATCTCTCTAAGGGTGTGAGTCCAAATCAAGAGACAAAGCTCTGATACCAATTGTAGAACCCTAGAGGGGGTGAATAGGGTAATAAAATAATTACCAAGTAATTTACTACTATTTAAATGAAGAGTAAAAGAAATAGAGATTCAAATACTTGATGTATCCTGGTATCCTCCCAAGGGACACTCCAGTCCCGGAACTCTTTCCGGCTTTAATCCACTATTTGAGTAAATAGTTACACACGAGTTTGGATCCGAAGAACTCGTCAACTTCAACACGAGTTTGGATCCGAAGAACTCGTCAACTTCTTACACATGAGTTTTCTTACGAAGGCTCGCCAACTTCAATGGAAAAGAAAAAAAAGGATTTTGATCTTTTACAACACTTTGGAGATCAAAACATACAACTCTTGAAATACTCTAGCACTCTTCGGTTGGATGACAAATTAAAGCTTTGGGTAGAGTAGTAATAGAGAGGCTCTTTGGTTGTTGAGAAAATTTAAGGCTCATGTGGATGTCTTTAAAGAGAAAGCACAACCACCTTAAATAGAGAACCAAGAGAGCTAGGCATTTAATGCTCTAAACATAATGCTGACGAAATACCGTCGGTATGGAGCGGTATTCCGTCGACATACCGTTTTTGAGAGGTAACGGTAATAAATCTATCCGTTGGAGCATTTAATGCTGATATCTGTCCGTTCAAAAATCAAAATAAGAGAGATCGAAATACCGGCGGTATGCAACGGTATACTGTCGGTATGCCGTCTTTCTTCACAGAAAGTTTTTCTAAGCAGAAAACCGGTATACCGTCGGTACACAATGGTATGTTGTCGGTATGCCAATTTTTATCACAGAGAGTTTTTCTTGCTCAGAAACGGTATACCGTCGGTACATAGCGGTGTACCGTCGGTATGCCAAATTTCGTCATAGAGAGTTTTCTCTTGCTTAGAAACGGTATACCGTCGGTACATAGCGGTGTACCGTTGGTATGCTGAGTTTCGTCACAGAAAGTTTTCTCATGAATAAATCGGTATACCGTCGGTACATGGCGGTATGCCGTCGGTATTTCGTTTCTGAAGATATTGATTTTGACTTAAAAAATAGAAGGGACTTATGTTTTGTCATCCACCTTAAGTGTTACGTACATAGAAAGTCCTAGACCTTGTACGGATTCTAAAAACTGGAATCTTTTGAGAGCAGTCTTTGAGTGTGTGTTGTCTTTTCTTCATTCTTGTTTTTAGGAGACTTCTTAAAAGTTTTTATGTGGTTTTGCTGAGTGGCTTGGATAAACAAAATTCTTTGTAACAGCTATTGGAAAGCTTGAGGGTGTATCTGTTTGCTGAAAATATAGAGAAAACTAACCAACGTAGATGTTGTTAATGTTATCAAAATAAATGTGCCAACATTAGTTACCCAAAATATGATCATTTAATAATAGTAACTATTTTGAGAATAATATTATTAATAAATAATTACAATCTTTTAATTAAGCAATTTATTCTAAAATTATATTATTTTTTATAAACCGTATTTTGAGAACATATTCATATATCTAAAAATCATATTTTATATACCATATTATTTAACATTTTTCTGCATTATACATATATATCTAACAACTCTATTATTTTTAATATAATTTTTAAGAAACTACTTTAACTAATAATTCTTGTAAAATATTATTTAATAGAATACTAATTTAATTATCCATAATAATTAATTCTTCCGAAAACTCATTTTTTGTGAAAATAATTTTTATTAGTGATTTACGGCCTAATTAACGATTTATACCTATTAACACCCAATCATTTATTTAATTACTACACCATAATTATTTAATTAAATCAATAATTATTATTAACTAATTAACTAAACATAATTAACCAATTATACTAATTTTCACAATTAACACTAATTAACATTAAGCATTAACTAATTATCCCAAAGTTGGCAGAGCTTTGTTCTGTCAACTTGGTCGGACTAAATTTACAGGTTTCTACATAATTTCTATTCTATGAAATAGAAAGTTTCTGTCAGAAGGACCTACCGGTTGTCTGATAAAGGAGAACCGAAGTGTAGCTTCAAACTCGGACTCGGATCGACGCACGAAGGGTGCTCGAAACGTCGAAAAGTCGAAAAAGTGCCGACGGGGTCGGACAATGGCGCGGAGGACGCCGGAACGGGAGCACGCGGGTGGAACGAGGAGCGCGGTGACGCGATCGGTTCGGAGAATGGTGGAGTGAGGAGGGAGATATGTGAAGGTTTGTGATGATTTTTGTGAGGGAGAAATGGTTCTGGAGAAAAGTTCTGTAGGTTTCTCTTTATTCGTACGTGAGGGGAGAGAAAAAAGGGGTAGTGGGGTGCGTGAGTGGTTGTGAGGAGTCCGGATGTGGGTTGAACGAGTGAGTGGGTTAAATGGGTTTGGACTTGGGTAGTGGACTTAGGAAGAAAATAGGAAGAAAGGCTTATGAATTAAATGACTTAAAAGAAGGGAATGAGCTCAATTTAATTAATCAAATAAGCCTCTAAATTAAAGCTATAAATCAATCCATTCCAACAATAAAATTATAAATTATTAACCAACCTTATATATAGTAATAATAATAAATATAGTAATAATACTAACTATAATAACTAATATTAATCTAAAATTATAATAATGAAGTTAAAAGCCAAACAACTCTTGTAATTACCCAATTTAAATAATTATCTAAATTTTGAAATTTACAATATATATATATATATATATATATATATATATATATATATATATATATATATATATATATATAATTGATTCCATTGTAATTTTTTTTTAAATATGCCCTTATGCCCACGCACACACTAATCCATGCTACTATATAATAGGAAAACTTAGATGGTGAAAATTTTGAATTCCGAAAATACCCTTACATACTTATACTAATTAAAAATAGTTCATTAATTTTAATAAGGATAACTTAGTAATTAGGAAGACTATCCTTTGGTCTTCCTAAATAATTAAAAAATGTTAAAATACGTACAAAATACATGCACATATGCTAGTATATATAAAAGAAAAGAAAAAAAAAAAAGAATGAGTTTCCAACACCACACCACCACTTTGTACTCTCTCCACGTATCTGGCTAGCTGGATACCTATACGGCAAGCAAGAAAAAGATGAGACATCCTTGATCCTTGATTCATTGTGTAAGCTTAAGCTGCAGGACATTCCAAGTGTCGTTGGCGTGGTGGCAACCAACAACTGCTGTCCTATATATGCTGTTAGTTATGAGCCGGCTCCAAGTTTTCATCCAACCTCCACCTCCATTTCAAAATCCCTTCTAACAATTTTTTTATTTTGGAAGAAATAAATACATTAACCTCCATTATATTTTATGAGTATTATAAAATTATTTCTATTTAAAAAATAATTACACGAGATACCCCCTTCGAATTTATATTTTATTTTCAAAATATGAATGATTTTGTAAGATGTCCGACGATACGTACAAAATTTTGTACACGCTGTATTGTATGTCTTTTGGGTCCAATGTCTTCAACTTCCATCATTATTATAAATGGAAGGAATAATACGTCTACGTGGCTCGATCTACTGATCTTCCACCATCCAGCTATGATCTTACACCTCTCATAGTAGGTAACCACAAGAATTATTCGACTTCGATCACGAATAATTAGTATTATAAGTTTCTAAAAAAATATTAAACATAGAAGTGGTCGGTAAATATTTGTAATGCAAACAATGTGCTATTAATTTTAAAACCTCTACCAAAATTAAATATTTATATTATTTTAATAGTCAACAAACCCCACCCAACAAGGACTTCCATAAATAAACAAACTCTTAAATAGAATTACCACACAATATGGTACATGTTTTCAGTGCTATCATTTTCATTATGTTTGTTCATAGTGCACATCTCCGTCATGGATTAGGTTATATTGTGGACTAATTACATTCAAATATTTTTAAATTTATATTTTTATGTGTTGTTATCTCGTGCTACTTTTCCTACCAAAAACTTCTGAACACATTCACATCTGACGGCCAATGCAAAAAATTGTCAATAATTCATCACAATTGTGTCCCTGAATAAAAGAATCATCCACACTCTTTCTTCCTCCCATTAAAAAAAAACCTAAAGATAGTAAATTGCTAAAAATATAAAATAATACTAATATATGTGAAAGTTTAGGGTCTGCTTGACAATTGTAGGGTATCAATTATGAGATATTCTTAGATTAGTGATTATGAGTGGTCCGATTTTTGGTTGTTTTAATTAGGAACTTTTAAACCAGTCTAACTTATGCTTGGTAATTCCTTAACGAGCTGCTCTGAAAGTTTTTTTACACGAATAAATTTTTTTTTTATATGTCCACACATAAATAAAACGGTACAAAGCGCGGAAACTGTCATCCAGTCCACGCCTCGATCAAGAGTTAGAAGTACATATTTGATCAAAATAATATAAACACACGAAATAATAGAAACATATGATTGAAAGTAGGAAAGAAAGATTTTAAAAACTTTCCGAAAAAAAGTAGCCACAGTTTGGAAGAAGTACAAGAGAAATACTATGATAAAGAAAAAATAAAATAGGATATTAGTAGTTATAATTATATATTTTTGGTGAACATATAAATGGAATACAATAATAAAACTCCTCAAAAATCTATCAATTTGAAATGTTTATAAAATTATCCAAATTTATATTAGAAAAAAATTTAGTCAATCAAAATCAGTGTCTTAAAAAATTAATAAACAATTTTTTTTATTATAAATAATCGGTTCAAAAATATCTAAAAATCTATAAAAATATCGTTATCAAGCATACCCTTAAGATATCTGACCCCAAATTAGCCTAGTAAATTAGGAGCACCCTACTCAAGTAAGAAACAAGCATTCCAACAACCAATGTTTTTCCATATGGTCCATTATATTTGAATGGTGAATGGTGTGAGTTTTAAGACTTGGTATCTATTATTGACAAGACAACCAATGGCCCTAAACAAAACAAAAAAGATAAGCTTTTTTATAGTTTCTTTTTCAAGTTAGGATTACGCCACCAACATCTCTATTATAATGTTCACCAATTTTTATAAGTAATCCAAACAACTGATAGCAAAACAAGATCTACCAACCATTGAATGGTTTATAATATATAGCCAACATCAACATCAACATCAACATCAACATCAACATCATCATGTCCTTACTAAAATATTGATCCTTCAGAAAGGACCTTCCATAGTCAGGGGCAGTTTAGGTAGCGGCAATCAGATAGAAATATATTACTCACATCCCTGTTCCTATATTGAATAAGCCCTCACAGTCTCACTGGAGAACCACACACGTGAACTGAGGACACGTCGCAGCCTCCCATTGATCCGAATTGAGATCCATCAAAATCGAGCCCCCTATCAGTAGGATACAGTCCGGATCAATGGGAGGCTGTCAGGCATCCTCGATTTACACACGCAATTTGTTTGTCAGTCTGTGTAGCAAAGTTGTACTATATTTGACACAAATCAAATGAGGAACATAAATTTTCATATACAACATCATAGTTTACTGAAATTGTACATACATCACAAATTTGGACAAATAAAATGCTTCTTCATTGGACGTTTTCTTTCAAATAGCCAAAATCTTAAACAAAATCACTAAATAATGATCAAAGAAAACGTCCATTAGTTGGACGTACTGTAGACCAAAAAAAGGTCCCAAAGTATGGCATTTTTCTCATGTGTGGTGTTCGGGTTTGAATGCAGGAGTTTTAAATGCAGTTCGATTACAGGAACTCAAACAGAAACTTGGCAATGTGGTTATAACACGTGGCATTATTTTTTCATTTAGAGAGAGAGAGAGAGATAAAGAGAGAGAGAGAGAGAGAGAGAGAGAGAGAGAGAGAGAGAGAGAGGGAGGTGAGGTGGCTATATGTCACCCCCATGCTATGATCATCATGCACACATAGCCACCACCCATAGGGTGGCACCTCACCTCCCTTATTCTCTCTCTCTCTCTCTCTCTCTCTCTCTCTCTCTCTCTCTTTATATATATATATATATATATATATATATATATATATATATATATATATGGCTTAATTGCAATTTGATACCCTCAACTATTCCTCTTTTTTCAACTTAATAGCCTAAGCTTTTTTTGTAACAATTTGATACCCGGATATTTTTTGAACGAAAATACCCAAGCTCAAACTTGAAAATTATCCCCACCCCCTCCCTCCCGCCCCGCCCCCCCTCCGGCCACCCCCTCTCACGCTTTCGGCCACCCCCCCCCCCCTCCGGCCACCCCCTTCTCCCGCTTCCGACCGCCTCCCCCCCCCTCCCGCTTCCGGCCGCAAGCTCTCGATGAAGCAGTCATTCTGTCACGACCCGCACCCTCATTAGGGACACGAGTACGTGGTTACGTCCAGCCTACGCCGTAACATCGACGGTAGAACGCTGTCTAGGTCATCTATAAATACTACAACTAAACAGATAAAGGTACCTGTACAGTATATACACTCCGAATGGAGGTGACATAGCAATACAGTCTCAATCACAAGCAAACTAGGATAGATAGCATGAAAAGAAATATGATAGATGGAAGCAGAAAATAAGTTCGAGATCCACACAAGCCCAGATATATACACAACACCACAGAGTCACAAAATATAATATGAAAGCTACAGTCCCATAATACTAGCTGGATCGTAGTCCAGGCAACCCAACTAAGCTACACTACTCCAGGAAAACAAAGTCTAGTGGCTCTACTATAAGGCCACGGTCCTGGACTACTCCATCTAGCTCGAGCCCATAATAGGTCGAGCAGTCTGCCTCAGAGTCATCTGTAATATATCATAACGGTATCATGTCAGGAAAATAAGCAAGTACAAATACTAACAGCAGTTGCATGTGAATTGACAAATTCTATAAGAGACAGTATAATGAACTACAAGACAAAGATATATGAAGACTTGGGAACCGTTCGGAAGCTGAGTTACAACCCTTAAACCAAACAAGGACCGGAATTGTAACTCTTCTCCCGAGCAGAACTTAGTCTCCAATCAATCTACAATATAAAGACATATAGAACATGTGAGTAACTAAATATCATAGCATGGGGAGAAAGTACTGAATGTAGAACAGAACAGGATATATGATAAGATAAGTAAATATACAATGTGCCTTGAATTATTAGAGCGTTATGTGATCGGCTTGGAAAACATGATCAGATTTTCCATCCGACCGGCTATGAACAATGTATACAATAGAGCGGTAAGGCCGGTCACCATGGAAAGCTATGAACGATGTAGGGTAAGGCTTTACCCGTCGTGAGGCGAGGGTATAGCTATGAACAATGTGTACAATAGAACAATGTAGGAATTTTGATCACACAACCACTAATATACCAAGTAACCCGAGAACAACATCGCATGACATGATCCGACATATACTAGTCCGTGAACCATCGTGTTAGGAATCAAGTAAGACACTACAACTGAATCGGATATAGCAGATATCAAGACAATAAAAACTATCAGTGAATATACTCGCCTGCTGTCCTGAGCTGTAGGGTATATCAATGCTCAGAGTAGTAATCAGAGACCTAATAGATGAGATATTGCATGTTAATTTAGGTTTAACAAGTTAAGAATGATTTATAATGAATGATATGAAATCTAGGTCAAACTAGGTCTCATTGAGTCACACTAAGTCCTGTCAAATCAATCTAGGTCAAATCAAGTTATATCAAGTCAATCTAAGTCGACTCTAGGTCATACCAGTCATCGCAAGTCAAAACAAGTCAAAGCAAGTCAAACGGGGTCAAGAGTTGGCCTACAGTCGACTTTTAGTCAACTGGTCAACCCTGGTCAACTCTAGTCAACTCTAGGTCAACCCTAGGTCTAACTGGTCAATTGTTGACTAACAATTGACTTTTAGTCAACTGGTCAACTCTGGTTTGGATTTGGTCCAATTTAGACAAAGTGTTGACTCATCGTTGACTTTTGGGTAAAAAGTCAACTCTGGGTCAACCGAGCCAAAATTGGTTCAAAAATGACATTTGTAGGGTGTACCTAACAAGTCACCTAAGTTTCAAGTCAATCCGAATACCCGAACCCCGTGTCTTGAAATTACCCGATTACCCCTTTAATACACTTACCCTTAAACCATTCTAACTTGACGCCAAGTGGCCTTCCCTTAGGAATTTCACTCCGGGCTTCCTAGGGTAGTAGGGTACCAGCCTATACAACCATTACCTACCAAGTTTCCTAGGGTAAGTGGACATCCAGTCCATCTTACGGTCCATGTTGGTCGTTTATCCGTTATCTCGAGTACCGTAGGATACTCGACGATATCGCGTGATACCACTCTCCTAATCCCAAACGAAGTCCCGATTTCCACCTAGGAGCCTACCCGCAAATTCTAATCTATATTAGCTAGGTCCCCTTCAAGTTTTGATGCGTTCCGACGCTCCTAACTCAATATCACCCTCTCACTAAAATCTAATTCACTCACAAACACTCATTCACTCACTCACTTACACATAACACCCATGATACCGCACTCATAGGCTCTCACATATAGGCTTACATATAGGCTAACACCTATAGGCTACTAGATAACTATTATAGGCTCACATACACACACACATAGCTCACAAACACACACACAAGGGCTCATAGGGCTGATTTTGGACTGCTACTAGGCTGTCCATACATGGACTGGTTAGGGGCTGCTTTAGGCTAAAATATAGGACAGGTTTTAGGGACTAATGGGGGCTGGATATAGGCTGTTTTGGGACTAAGTGTGGGCTGTAGGGACTGAAATGTGGGAGGGGGGCTGTCCATGGGGTATGATGACAGGTTTTGGACTGCTGCTATGGGGCATGCTAAGGACTGGATTGGGGTGCTATGCTAGTAGCTAAGTGACAGGGTTTTGGGGGTTATATAGCTGCCATTGGGGGGCATGTTAAGGACAAGTTGGGGGCTAGTATAGGACAGTCTAGGCTGGTTACAAGGGGCTGAATTGTGCCAGGTTTTGGGTTGTTACATGCTGTCATGAAGGGCTGGAATGGCATGGTTTTGGACTGATTTTGGGAGGGCTGCTTAGGGACAGTTGGGGACAGGAATTTGGGGTGTTTTAGGACAGAATTTGGACAGGTTTGTGACAGCTATTTGCTGGTTTGGGACAGCCCATGGGGGCTGTCCAATGTGGACTGGTCCCCCCTCCTTAAACCACTCAAATCCCACTTTCTCTATCCCTCTATCACTCTCTCATACTCTATACAAACACATACACACACATAACACCAACTCTACATTCCCTCATCCCCTACCCCTTGGCCGAATTCCCATACTACTCAAACACAATAAATGCACACAAATGACACAACAATATATATATATATATATATATATATATAAACACACACTCACATATATATATATATCTATATATATAAACACACACTCATGTGTGTGTGTATATATAGACACACTCTCACTTATATACATATATAGAGACACACACGCACACACTAACACAATAAATTTAGGAGTGCCTAAGCACTTAGATGCAAATCCAATTATTCTAGAAGTGTCCAAATTTGGGAGAAACTCAAGGACACAACCATATCACAACTTCTCCTAGGACACTCCAAACGGACTCAAACTTGACACGAATAGGGACACAACCTCGGGGATAAATCCTACGGGGTCCAAACTAATTTACATGATGAAAAGAATGAAAAAGAGAATAGGTTGTACCTATCGGGAGATGGATTCCCAATGGAAAATTCCTCCGACACGACGCCGACACAAAGAATTGTTTAGGACACACCCACTTCACTTCTTGCTCCCAAAATTTTGGCAAATCACTACTTGGGATAGAGGAAGAGATCGATGGAAGAAAAATGGGAAGAGGAAGTTTATTTTGAGATGAAATCCAAGGATTTCTATTCTTGCTTTTGAGAAGAAAGCTTGGAGAAGAAGAAGAAGAAGAAATTTGAAGTGAATGAATGGAAGAAGAAGAGAATGGGGTGGCTGGCCCTATATGGGACGTTTGGGCACTTGCTATTTACAAGTTTGCCCCTCCCTTTACTTCTATGCTAAGTTAGCTTCCTAATTTGGTTTTGGGAGTTAGTTTGGACCAAATAAAAATCATAATTAGGCCTAAACACTCATGGGGGACTAGTCCAAACTCTTAGACCTAAATGTTAAGTTTGGTGGGTCATGGCTAATTAATGTGTTAAACACAACTCAAGTCGAAATTCCCCGGAGTCCCGAATTAAGTCGAAATGCAATGAAATTCGAACCCGACTCCTATAATCATTAAATATTAATATCCATGAAATAAAATTCCCAAAAATATTCTAAGTAAAAAATTACTATTTTACCCCTATCTTGAAAAAGTGAGGGTGACACATTCAGCCTCTAACTGAAGGAGACTGAAGAAGACAGATGATAGGGAATGACCCCCTCTCCACCGCTCGAAAGGGGGACCGCAAGGAGGTCTGCTTCTTCTTTTGCTGCTTCTTTGATTCTTTCGGGCATTGGAGGAGTAGAGACTGGTGGTGATGTTGCTGATTTACTTCTTTTCTTTCTTTTTTTTTCCAATTTTACTGGTTAAATTATTTGATCTTAGATCCCATACATACGCGCGTATGCTAACTGTTTGTAAAAATGCTGACAACTTCAGGTTGTCGCATCCGTGCTCGAAAGATTGTTTGACGCTCGAAACAAAGACTGCCATTCTTCCACTCGAAGAGGGTTTGGGTCAGATGCGACGTTGCCGGGGTCGAGGATCACGTTCTGGGAGGCTCCACGTCGAGGAATCGGCATCTAGTGTTTGATTTTGACTGATTTTTGGGGGATTTTTGGATCAATTTTGGTCGGGATTGGTTGCTGGTGTATTGGAATTGGTAAGAAGCATGGTTTTACTTTCTATTGAATTTTTTGAGTACTTTTTGACGAATTTGGTCTAGAATCCATTGCTGGTGCATTGAAATTGGTAAGAATTTTGTTTGATTGAGAATCAGTTGTTGACCAAATGAAATTGATAAGAAAATTGTACAGACTCGAGTTTCAAACGTTTGAGATTTTTTCTGATGCATTTTGATCTAGAATCAATTGCTGGTGTGTCGAAACTGATAAGAAATTTGTGCAGGCATGCTGGAATTGGTTCCAAGCTCGTTGGCTGTGGTGTGTCCGGCCGTCCGCCCCTGCCTCTTCCCCTAGGGCGCGGCAGCGTGGGAGGGGGGCTAGGGAGGGAGGGGGCGGAGGGTGGACGGAAGCGAGAGGGGGGAGGCGGCCGAAAGCAGGAAGGGGGGTTGACCGAAAGCGGGAGAGGGGGTGGCCGGAGGGAGGGGCGGGGCGGGACGGGAGGGAGGGGATGGTCGGAGTGGGGGACGGGGGGAGGGGAGGGGAGGGGAGAGGGAAGGGATAAGGGCATTTTGAGATTTTTAAAAGTTTAGGTATGAAGTTGAAAAAAATAATAGTTGAGGTATTAAGTTGTTGAGTAAAAAAGTTTTGGGTATCAAGTTGAAAAACCGAATTAATTGAGGGTATCAAAGTGCAATTAAGCCTATATTGGTAAAAGGTAATTCCATTGATAGAATATAGTTAAAATACAAGATATGAAAGCATAATTATGCTTGTCTCAGTACAAGAAAATGTACATCATACTCTATGTTGTGTAAGATTCCAATTTTTGGTGTCGTGACTCCTTCGAAGATCCGGTTGTTACGCGCTTTCCACACATGCGACACTGTTGCGGCCAATCTAATTCGTGCTTCAGTGAACCATGTCTATCCCCTCGTTCTGTGCTTGCTGATATCCTCCATTATTTCGTTGATGTCTTGTCTGCCACCAACATGTACATTTAACTTATGAAGTTGTTGTGTCCATAAGTTCCACGCGTAACAGGACAATAGAAGTACAAGTGATCCATCGTCTCTTCATGCCAGCTACATAACACACATCCTTGACCCCCGATTATGATGCCAAATCGCACCAGTTGGTCCAGTGTAGGAAGTCTTTTCAGCATCAGTTTATACATGCAAAACTGAAATTTCCTCGCGGACTCCTTTGCCCAAATAAACTCAAATATGTCCATTTTGGGATGCTTCATCCGTATGGCGTCATACGTCTGACCATGTTCTAATGTACCTGATGTCACGACCCGTACCCGGAGTAAGGGCACAAGTACGAGACAACGTCCCAGCCTACGTCACAGAAATGACGTAGAACGATGTCTAGGTCTACTATCTATCAATAGTTATAATATCAAAACCTGTCGAGAATGGTCAATTCCGAACGGAGGACAAGTAATGACAATATAATATACTCAATCACAAACTCTAAGAATGATGATAGATAATACTGAAAGATAAAGACAACAAGATTTATAAATATCATTCTGAAAATACAACACAGAATAATACAAGTCCAAAATCTCTGAGTCAACAATCTCAAAACAAAAACTAACAAATAATAACAAACCAAAGTAATCTGGAGACAAAGTCCATTACTATACTAAAACCAGCTAAACTATACCAAGGCCTTATCTATTAGAGCTAGCCCCTGCTGCACTAGGGTCTCCAACTCTATACCAACCACGTCATGAGGACCGTAATAGGTAGGACACTCCTCCTCGTCATCTGTAATATTTTCAACAGGTCCAGTCAGGACGAAAACGAGTACAAAATCTCAAACAATAGTTCTAGTTAGATAATATTAAAAATATAGCAGTAGATAGAAAGAAATATAGCAGTAGATAGAGAGAATATACTAGATAAAGTAGAGCATACATGCATCCTGGCAGGGTATATCAAAACTGTAAATGAGAAGGGTAAGAGAACAGCATATAACATGTACGAAAATCTGGAACTGCTATCTATGTGAGTTAGTATTAGTTTCAACATGTGATAAGCTTAGAACTTGATACAATGTTTGGCCTGACTAATCATACGTGAGTGTATGACTAACACTATACAGTTAGGATAATATAAGGGTGATACAGTGATGATATATATAAGGGTGATACAGTGATGATATAATATACTGATACAGTGGGGTATTGATCACATATCTACGCTAACACCCCTATCCCTGATTAGTATAGTGGATCCAGTCATGACACGTCATAACACGTATTCTCTGAGAAGGATGCGAGCCTTCACAGGAATCGTATCTATACAATGAACAATGAACAAGGAAGACTTGCCTAGTGTATACCATATATAAGAGGAATAACATCTTATGACAGGATCCAGACAAATACCAATCCGTGTGAACCGTGTGTCAAAAGAACAAGAATATCTATACTAAATACTAGAAACAAAGACGATATCATAAAACAAAAATATTATCAGAGAATGTACTCACCTGGTACTGTAATGATCCGCTCCGCCATAGCGAAACACCGATTCAAACGGCAAGTACAATGATTCACGAGTTATCGACCCAAAGAGTTGGCATCGACCTGATGAAGAATCGATGGAAGACTTACATTGGCCCATCGAAGATGAATCCAGACTTAGACTTTCAAAGGTGCGCTTGGAGTATCGCTCGGCCGATGCGAACATCGCTAAGGTGGGTGGCTTCGATGAACCCGTCTTTGCTTAGCCTAGACACATAATAATACGGACACTATTGCTAGGCGATAACACCGCGCATGCTAATAAATGACTCAACGCACCTAGCTAAGGGAATAATCCCATCTTGTATGCTTATTTAGAACATAAAAAAGAACTCATAAAATATAGGAACTCTCGTACCGCGCTCCACGCTCGTGCTAAGGCACAAGCTTACATTCAAGTTCCTTTTGCGTTCATTAATAAAACAATGAAGGTGTACAACAATAAAACAGAAGAATATCGACATAGTCGCTCCGAGTAGAGTATAGCAACATTGGAAGACTTCGGGACCAATGGGTCGCCAAGGCGACTCCCGTATGGGGAGTTGCACAAGGTATGAATAAATAAATGAACGAATAAGTGAATGAATGAATCAACGAATGAATGAATGAATATGTGAATGAATCAATGAACGAATGAACAAGTGAAAGAAAGAAAAGAATGAATGAATAAAAGATAAGAAAGAAAGGAAGGAATGGTTAGCGACAGTTATGATGGGGACGTGCAACAGGGCTCGCTACCCGCGCTGCATGGACGCCGCCGCCAACCTGGTCGATAACGCATTATGGCTAAGGTTAGCCTGTGGCTCAGAGACAGCCGTTAAGTTAAAATGACAAGTCAATACGAAATGGTCATGGATAATCCACTCGTACACGAGAGGTAGGCAGAATAAGGGATTTCCGCGGTACGCTCAAAGGGAGGATCGTGGCCGGCCTAGGCAAAATTCAAGGGGGCTTACGATGCTGGCCTGGGTGCGGGCTTGGCCACCCAGGGGACATAAGTGCAGGAGTATTTCAAGAGACTATCAAGCTGATACCAGCCATCACGCTATGATAGGTGAGAATACCAAAGGAGAATATGTCCAAATTAGCTTGTGGTGCCAGCGACCGGGGCATATAAGATTAAGTGGGCTTTGCTGGTGGCAATCCACGTGCAAGTCCTTGTATTAAAATAAAGTAGTCTAAGTTAACTGAATGAAGCGCCTTCTGAATAGGCTTGAATGTAACACACCAAATGATAAAGAGTACTTCATGCAAATGAGTTAGAAAACACGTCTACGACGTGCTAGAATCTGAGGCAAGGACACGCCCTCGACACTGAATGTTTACGAGAATTATGTTAAGTTATTACATATGAATTGTTGACTAACTTGTTTACTTTGGACAAGGAATGCCGGACGCTAAGTATGGATAACTCGTGCATGTATTTCCATGCAACACATTGAAATCGGTAACACGAGATAGGTCATAAAATATGCCATAAAACTGACCCTAAGGAAAGATTAGAAAGACAATGAATGATAGACGGTGCACAAAAGTAAATAGAATATGTTTGGTAATGATAGCATTGTGGGTGAGCTAGCCTTCCCACCAGTGCATAACAATGTACTGATAACCCCACAGTTTGCTTGCAAGACGCAGAAGATGTCGTCGGGTGCGGAGCTTTCCTAGAACGTGCTAAGGCACAGAGCTGACTCTGGAGCCTTGGAGCGTTGCAAGGAGCTGAAGCACAATATACAGGACATAATGTATCAGAACATCGCCATAAATCATTCCATCTTGTAAGCCACTTGGCACGCCGTTTATGTTTCAGAGAGAGAGGGCTTGAGAGACTTGTAAACTCGGCCTAGTGCCGTGTGTAAACTTCTTAAAAATTAATAAAGAGTTTGAATTCGCTTTAATTTGTGTTCATTTACTTTCTGCTGCAAATTGGGACACTCTGTGCGACTCTGTGGCCTAGCTCAAATCGGTTTCTGGACTTAGTGTAAGCCCCTGATTTTCAAAAAAATTTTTAACTAGTGTTAATTTATTTTTAAATGTCATTATTGGTTTTAAAATAATTTAATATGATTTTAGGAATTTTCTAGAATTTTTAAATGAATTTTAAATAAATTTTAAATGAGTTTTAAATGAGAAAAATATCATTTGTAATTTATTTAAATGTTTTAATATCATTTTGCAAATATTAGAATTGTTTTAATATGGTTTTGCAATTATTAGAATTGTTTTTATATTAATTTGTAATAAATGAATTGTTTATGCAAATTATATTTGCATTCAGTTAGGGTTGGGACTTTAATGCAATTTCCTAAAGTCTAGGGGTCTCCCTGTAATTTTTCCTACCCACTTCCGACGACCAGCCCCGACTGCCCCGACCGACCCACGCCGCTGCCCGCCGCCTTTTCCGGCTGCCCCCACCGCCATCGAACCCCTATAAAGGATCCCCTCATCCCCCTGAACCAAACCCTAACCCTAAAACTCCCCCACAACCGATCACGACCCCCTTTCTTCCCCGACGAACACCTAAACCCTAGCTCTACTCCGGCGACCCCCGTTCGACCCCCACCGCTCGACGTCATCGACCACCACCACCATCAACGAGTTCGCCACACCGAGCTAGGTCGATCGCCGCCCGAGCGCCATGACGCCGACGCCCCCAGCCGCCGTTCGCCCTCTCGAAACCCTTCCTCTCCGCCGGACACGTGGGTAACATTCCTTCCTCTGTGTCGTACGTGTCTCAAACTTAGACACGAGACTCGCCTAGACACGGGGGACTCAACTGTGGTGCTGGACACGTGTTAGCCGAGTCGTACGTGTCGTGCTGGGCACGGACACGTCGACTCTGTGTCAGATTTCGACTTCTCGTGTCCTGGACTGTATGGACACGAGACAAACTGTGAAATAGACTAACGGGTTGGGCTTTGTTTAACGGGTAAAAACCTATTTAATTCCTGACCTAAATAAATTTAACTAAAACCTAACCCTAACAGACTTAGCGGGCTGACCCACTGGCCAGCCCGAATAAATCAAACCCCCCCCCCCCCCCGCACGCTTCTCTGGACAGGGTTCGAGCCCCCCTGTTTCAGTTCCTTTTTCTTTTTCTTTTTCTTTTTCTTTTCTTTTTCTTTTACTGTTTTTATATATATATATATGTATATATATATATATATATATATATATATATATATATATATATATATATATATATATATGTATATATTAGTATATATGTATATATATACTGTTTTAAACAGTATGTATGTATATATGTATATATTTTATGGTTAGTAAATTATATGTATATATGTTAGTATTTATATATATATATATATATATATATGTACACATATGTATATGTATATATATTTTCTTGTGTATGTATATATATTATTATATATATATATACTTTATAAATTAAGTATTTTCTTGTGTATATATATATGTACTTTTGGCATAGGTATGTGAATATTCTTTTGTATAAATTTACCATATTAAAATAATAATATTTATTTTGCACTATTACCAACTTGTATTTTATTGTATTTAAATTACTGCAACCATTTGATGTCCAAGCCTAGCATGGGTATTTGGGCTCAAATGTGTTTTCACATATTCAAGACCTGTACAAGTCATATTGGACTTGATTCATGGCCTTGGGTCCTGTATTTGAACTTTGGTTCAAATTATATACATGGACAAAATACGCAGATAATTAATTATTGTGTGCATGCTGTGTTTGATTTTCTAAAAATACTTAAAGTATTGCTAAAATTATGGAAAAATAGTTTTTAGATACTTTGTTAAGTTGGCTAATTTAGTATAATTTTTGTAGTATTTAAATTACTGTTTTGCCACTAGTTTGGCATATGAAACCAAAACTCACTTTCTGTATACTTAGGAAAACTGATTTTTATAAAATATTTGTACTGGTTAATAAATTCCAGAAAAATTATAATAAATTTCTATGATTAACAAGGATCACTTTGATACTTTACTTTAAGAAAAACTAGGCTTTTTGTCTACTTTAAAAATTGTTAGAACACAATGATCTTTTGATTTATTTATTGATTAATTACGACTTGTAGCTTTTTGCGTTATTTGGAGTTTTAGTCGTATTGAACCCCACCCCTCACTAGTACAAAGACCCTAGAAAGTTAGTTAACATAGTGTGTCACCCCACATTGGTCTCCTATGCCAAGTCATCATTTTTGGCTAGGTGTCCAGTCACAAGTCGTGTCGCACCAATTAGTATCCTAGTATTTTAGTATTAGTGTAAAAGCTAAGTTTATTGTATTTATTGCTACAGTGACGAGTTACCGGACATCTATAGCACATTTATCGCAGCTTGTTTTACTTTGCTAGAGGCAAGTACATCTACATACTCATTTACTGTCTGTTAATGCTAGAACATGTATTAACCATGTTAAATGCTGATCCTTGGGGTAGCAAGTTAAAACGTCACATATTGTACTTTCCATTACTACCATGCTTAGAACCATCTTGATGTATCTCTCACATGATTAGAATATGGGTATGGGAAAACTGATAGTAGAGTACGTGATCATGCCCCCCCTATATAGTACCGAGCAAAGTTTCATTTTATATGTTACAGCACCGTAGGCCTTACTTACCAAGGCAGATTTGTGCGTATGTACATCTCTCGCCCTATCACTTGTACGGAAGTACATTTTATTATGTGCCACAGCACATTGTATACCTATTGACCGATCACGTACCTGCTACAGTTTTAAACATTACATATACATCTGTCTCTATGACATATGTATCCTTTCCATGATAGATTATGATGACATGATTGTGATACGACATGAGATAGATGCCATGTTCCCTATGTTACTATGATACTGTGATCCCAGTTGTACCATGATGACATGTTTCCAGTATTCCTGTTTTATAGACTTATCACACCATGATCCTTGTTGTACATCTCTTTCATTATATGTTCAGTACTTTAGTTGTAGAGGTTGTACTTGCTCCCGTCCTGACAGGATAATGTTGTAGGTATACTTACTGAGGAGGAGTTGCTCTGTGATTCGTATTATGGAGTTACTGCCGAGGACCCGATTTTGCCATACGAGGATGTTCCTGCGGGAAGACTCGTCTAGTTTGCTTAGCTGCTTGGGATACTTAGTGTAGTCATGTATTAGACTATACCATTTTGTAACTGGACATGTATCCAGTTTTACATTTCAGTTTACTTGTACTTGGATATTTTACTATATACGACGACTTTTGTGTTTGGAGCATTTATGATTCTTCTTCACTTATAGAACTGTTAGCACATTTAGTCTTGTCTTGTTATCTCTAGAACAGCTTACTGCGCTTTATCTTAAGCGTAGGCTGGACATGGCTCGGCCCGGCCCAACAATTTGGGTAACGGGTCGTGACATATTTTTTGGCGGCCCATGCAAGGTCCTGACTAAACTGTTTGGTTACGTTATTGTACCAAGCATACCTGCAATTAGGAACTTAAGGTAATTAGACAACATTAGGAAAGACGCTTAGAACACCTAGAGGAATGCTAGGATTGCAACATAGGAAATACATCGCATGTTTGCTATTATAAATTAGATTTTCTTGCATATGATTGCTTACTTTAAACAAGTCCTTATAAGTCTTTTATGTGTAATTTAGATGGTGCTTACTCGTTCGTCCCAGCATGTTACCCCCGAGAATGGGGCCCTCCATATCCAGTCAGCTGACCAGTTGACTGATACACCTCCACCTACCACATTCCTCCACTCCACAGATCCACAGACCCAGATACCACCTTCCACATCCCAGGCCCGGCAGGACCCGATACTTCCACAACCCCCTATCACTATACCCACCCAGGCTTCCGTCACTCTCGACGGGACCCAGCTGCTCACACTGATCCAGGGGTTCCTAACAACCCATCAGGAGCAGACTACCCTACTCCGTCAGAGCATGGAGCGTTCTGAGGGACGTCCCGCAGCCCCACCACATGTAGAGCCATGGCAAAGAGCGGGGACGGTCAAGGACTTCATGGGTCTGAATCCCAAGGAGTTCTCAGGGACTGAGGGCATAGTAGTAGCTGATGACTGGCTTGATTCTGTAGAGAGGAAGCTTCTGGGAGTTAGGATGCCGGATGACCTTCAGGTCGAGGCAGCAGGATTTCTGCTGATAGACTTAGCCGGAGTCTGGTTCAGGAATGAGCCGTTGTTCGCGAGAGGTAGAGCCACCTGGGACCAGTTCAAGACCCAGTTCAAGAAGAAGTTCTTCTCGACCACTGCTAGAGTAGCCATGGGGCTACGATTCCAGAACATCCAGCAGGGGAACCGTTCTGTTGATGACTATACGGGAGAGTTCAGTCGCTTGAGCCGTTTTGCTCCTAGTCTGGTTGCTGATCCAGAGGAGATGACCCGTAGGTTTTGCCATGGTCTAGTTCCAGACATTGGCATTCTTATAGTGGCGAACGGTACGACTGACTACTACCAGAGCCTAGAGTTAGCCCGGAGCATTGAGGAGCGTCTTCTGTCTAGCAAGAGGCTGGCTTCTATACATCATGAGGGACCGTCCAAGCGTCAGGCTTTCCAGCAGAGAGCACCGACGCCACCCCAGCAGACTTACCATCCCCCTACATCACATCACCCAACCCAGCCAGTTAGAGCCCCGGGACCCCGACAGCAACAGCAGCAGAAGGGAGCTATATGTTCTTTCTGCGGAAGACCAGGACATGAATTCGTCGTCTGCAGGAAGAGGTTAGGGCAGTGTTTAGCTTGTGGGTCTGCCATCCATCAGATTCGGGACTGCCCAGTAGCCAAGGGACCCCAGGGGAAGACTTATAGCCTAGTCCTTGAGCCGGAGCCGGAACAGGTTTCGGGAGGTTAGTTTTGATCGTAGCCTTAGTCATTTGTTGCATTGCTTGCTATGCTAGAATATTGTAGGGTCTTCAATCCCTGTGAATTTCGAGGACGAAATTTTTCAAGGAGGGAAGACTTGTAAGCCCCTGATTTTCAAATTTTTTTTTAACTAGTGTTAATTTATTTTTAAATGTCATTATTGGTTTTAAAATAATTTAATATGATTTTAGGAATTTTCTAAAATTTTTAAATGAATTTTAAATGAATTTTAAATGAGTTTTAAATGAGAAAAATATCATTTGTAATTTATTTAAATGTTTTAATATCATTTTGCAAATATTAGAATTGTTTTAATATGGTTTTGCAATTATTAGAATTGTTTTTATATTGATTTGTAATAAATGAATTGTTTATGCAAATTATATTTGCATTCAGTTAGGGTTGGGACTTTAATGCAATTTCCTAAAGTCTAGGGGTCTCCCTGTAATTTTTCCTACCCACTCCCGACGACCAGCCCCGACTGCCCCGACCGACCCACGCCGCTGCCCCCGCCTTTTCCGGCTGCCCCCACCGCCATCGAACCCCTATAAAGGATCCCCACATCCCCCTGAACCAAACCCTAACCCTAAAACTCTCCCACAACCGATCACGACCCCCTTTCTTCCCCGACGAACACCTAAACCCTAGCTCTACTCCGGCGACCCCCGTTCGACCCCCACCGCTCGACGTCATCGACCACCACCACCATCAACGAGTTTGCCACGCCGAGCTAGGTCGATCGCCGCCCGAGCGCCACGACGCCGACGCCCCCAGCCGCCGTTCGCCCTCTCGAAACCCTTCCTCTCCGCCGGACACGTGGGTAACATTCCTTCCTCTGTGTCGTACGTGTCTCAAACTGAGACACGAGACTCGCCTAGACACGGGGGACTCAACTGTGGTGCTGGACACGTGTTAGCCGAGTCGTACGTGTCGTGCTGGGCACGGACACGTCGACTCTGTGTCAGATTTCGACTTCTCGTGTCCTGGACTGTATGGACACGAGACAAACTGTGAAATAGACTAACGGGTTGGGCTTTGTTTAACGGGTAAAACCCATTTAATTCCTGACCTAAATAAATTTAACTAAAACCTAACCCTAACAGACTTAGCGGGCTGACCCACTGGCCAGCCCGAACAAATCAAACCCCCCCCCCCCCGCGCGCTTCTCTGGACAGGGTTCGAGCCCCCCTGTTTCAGTTCCTTTTTCTTTTTCTTTTTCTTTTTCTTTTTCTTTTCTTTTTCTTTTACTGTTTTTATATATATATATATATCTATGTATATATATATATATATGTATATATTAGTATATATGTATATATATACTGTTTTAAACAGTATGTATGTATATATGTATATATTTTATGGTTAGTAAATTATATGTATATATGTTAGTATTTATATATATATATATATGTACACATATGTATATGTATATATATTTTCTTGTGTATGTATATATATTATTATATATATATATATATATATACTTTATAAATTAAGTATTTTCTTGTGTATATATATATGTACTTTTGGCATAGGTATGTGAATATTCTTTTGTATAAATTTACCATATTAAAATAATAATATTTATTTTGCACTATTACCAACTTGTATTTTATTGTATTTAAATTACTGCAACCATTTGATGTCCAAGCCTAGCATGGGTATTTGGGCTCAAATGTGTTTTCACACATTCAAGACCTGTACAAGTCATATTGGACTTGATTCATGGCCTTGGGTCCTGTATTTGAACTTTGGTTCAAATTATATACATGGACAAAATACGCAGATAATTAATTATTGTGTGCATGCTGTGTTTGATTTTCTAAAAATACTTAAAGTATTGCTAAAATTATGGAAAAATAGTTTTTAGATACTTTGTTAAGTTGGCTAATTTAGTATAATTTTTGTAGTATTTAAATTACTGTTTTGCCACTAGTTTGGCATATGAAACCAAAACTCACTTTCTGTATACTTAGGAAAACTGATTTTTATAAAATATTTGTACTGGTTAATAAATTCCAGAAAAATTATAATAAATTTCTATGATTAACAAGGATCACTTTGATACTTTACTTTAAGAAAAACTAGGCTTTTTGTCTACTTTAAAAATTGTTAGAACACAATGATCTTTTGATTTATTTATTGATTAATTACGACTTGTAGCTTTTTGCGTTATTTGGAGTTTTAGTCGTATTGAACCCCACCCCTCACTAGTACAAAGACCCTAGAAAGTTAGTTAACATAGTGTGTCACCCCACATTGGTCTCCTATGCCAAGTCATCATTTTTGGCTAGGTGTCCAGTCACAAGTCGTGTCGCACCAATTAGTGTCCTAGTATTTTAGTATTAGTGTAAAAGCTAAGTTTATTGTATTTATTGCTACAGTGACGAGTTACCGGACATCTATAGCACATTTATCGCAGCTTGTTTTACTTTGCTAGAGGCAAGTACATCTACATACTCATTTACTGTCTGTTAATGCTAGAACATGTATTAACCATGTTAAATGCTGATCCTTGGGGTAGCAAGTTAAAACGTCACATGTTGTACTTTCCATTACTACCATGCTTAGAACTATCTTGATGTATCTCTCACATGATTAGAATATGGGTATGGGAAAACTGATAGTAGAGTACGTGATCATGCCCCCCTATATAGTACCGAGCAAAGTTTCATTTTATATGTTACAGCGCCGTAGGCCTTACTTACCAAGGCAGATTTGTGCGTATGTACATCTCTCGCCCTATCACTTGTACAGAAGTACATTTTATTATGTGCCACAGCACATTGTATACCTATTGACCGATCACGTACCTGCTACAGTTTTAAACATTACATATACATCTGTCTCTATGACATATGTATCCTTTCCATGATAGATTATGATGACATGATTGTGATACGACATGAGATAGATGCCATGTTCCCTATGTTACTATGATACTGTGATCCCAGTTGTACCATGATGACATGTTTCCAGTATTCCTGTTTTATAGACTTATCACACCATGATCCTTGTTGTACATCTCTTTCATTATATGTTCAGTACTTTAGTTGTAGAGGTTGTACTTGCTCCCGTCCTGACAGGATAACGTTGTAGGTATACTTACTGAGGAGGAGTTGCTCTGTGATTCGTATTATAGAGTTACTGCCGAGGACCCGATTTTGCCATACGAGGATGTTCCTGCGGGGAGACTCGTCTAGTTTGCTTAGCTGCTTGGGATACTTAGTGTAGTCATGTATTAGACTATACCATTTTGTAACTGGACATGTATCCAGTTTTACATTTCAGTTTACTTGTACTTGGATATTTTACTATATACGACGACTTTTGTGTTTGGAGCATTTATGATTCTTCTTCACTTATAGAACTGTTAGCACATTTAGTCTTGTCTTGTTATCTCTAGAACAGCTTACTGCGCTTTATCTTAAGCGTAGGCTGGACATGGCTCGGCCCGGCCCAACAATTTGGGTAACGGGTCGTGACACTTAGCCTTGCACGGGCGCAACCTAGGCCCGTGCGGCATCACACCTTAGCGAGGACGATCACTCCTACGGAAGCGGAGCGTGACAGATTGGTATCAGAGCACGGCATTATGTCCTTGGACTTTATTTCGATTCTCTCAATTTTGAAAGCTCGTTTTGAAACAAAAGAAGTGTACGCTCTCTCTCGTCGTGCCTTGGGATGTTCGATACAATAAGTCTGATATTTTCAAAAGCTCGTACAAGTACTCGGTTGAACGAGATCGATAGGCGAAGGCCTTTGTGCCAAACCACGACGGACTTGAGTTGAGAGAAAACTAATGCTAAGAGTTAGCAAACGTAGTGCATGCTTGAATAACCTTACACTGACAATAGAGAACGAGTATGCGAGACCGAAGTATAGTTCTAACGGGATGACTATGCATGCAGCCTTTTGGCTAAGTTGTGACGAGTGTCGCGCACCTAGACCTTTTGGTGCAAACGAGTTTGCGAGCGAGACCGACTATCGCTTGGACGAGAATAAATGAGACTTAGAACGTATGTTGATAGAGACGCTACTTGACCAACGCTAAAGCGAACACGAGAAGTGGTTCTTAGACTTTGAGGAACGGGCGAACGCGTAATTGAACATATCAATTGGGAATCGAATGACCTTTTGAGGATTTGTAGAGTGACTTGACCCCGAGTAGTGTATGTGATAGCTTCGAAGAAGAATAAGAATGAGTGTCGACGACTAGTCGAGTGGCTCGAACCCTGAGTGGTGTATGGACGTCATAGAAATTGTTCGAGCGGGACTAAAGGATATACGGATAGAATGAGTATGTCGGCAAGCGATGATATCGCGCAAGCCTTAGAATGAGTAACGCTTAGTTGGTCATGATTCGGGTGTCTCAAACGAGATATTGTTCGAACGAAATGTGAATGTGTAGTGCAAGTACAAAATAAGTTGAATAGAGAGTCGGAACGATGAAACGAATAGAGGTCTTGGTCGAGGAAACATAGAAGATCGTGCATGCGATTTTGAATTTAGTCGAAGGGATTGAAACTTGAGTTAAGGTGAAATACCCATAGACGAGATCGAAGATAGCACGATCGGAAGATAGCGTGCATAAGAAACGTTGATTTGGAGATACGAGAATGACTAAGGATTTGGAATAGATGTTGCTCAAAGAAGAGTTAGCATGAGACAATGCGAATTGAGGAATTAAGTTACACGCCTCAGAATTTGTTGCAAAAGGAAGATCGTCAGGTTATGTACATCATCAATGGTATTGAGACGTATCAAAGATCGATGTACGATAACTCGGGGGTACTCCGATTCGATAAATAATGATCGTGTCAGAAGTTATTATTTCAAAAGGATGCTATGTTGGAGAATTTGGATAGAAATGAATGTTTGGAATGAAGAAGGGAAGTGACTTGATTGTTCGGTGATAACCACAACGACAACGATCTTGTCTTGTGCGAGCGCAACTCCAGTCTCGTACATGTGTCACGTCGAATTTGAGACGATCGTTTCGCGTGAGCGTTGGCATGGTGATTCATGTCCAGCGGAAATGATCGAACTCAGAATATCATGACATGGCAATTTTGATTGCTTCGACTTGTGGTTTGAAGCGAAGGTAAATTCGAGGATTGTTAGGACTTGCGATTGAAGAATAAGAAAACTTGAGGATTGAGTAGACCCAATCCGCGTATCGAAAATGAGTAAGTCTAGACTCAACGTAAGAGTTACGTCCCGATGAGGACAATTATTCTGCGGGAATATTGACATGGTGATTCATGTCCGCCGTGGATAATCAGACTTGCGTGAGATCGGGGCACGACATATTGTAAGGCTAGACGACCTTGTGATCGACTACGTGAATTGGATATGATGGATAGGTGAATTATATCAAACATACTTGAAGAGATAGACTATGATAATTGCTAGTGCGGATGCACGATATTGACATGTCAAGGATTTGATTGAGGATAACCTATCGTAGGATAACTTTCCTAAACGAGCTCGAACTTGGAACGGAGAATGTGTTGATGCGAATAGGGTGAACGCTGCTTTATGCTTAGAAGTTTGAGTGGAGCGAACTTGGGTAGAAACTCCCGTACGAACGAACAAAATAGTTTGACCATAGAATTTGGGGCGAGCGTCGTGCAACGACCTTGCACGATAAGCTACGGACTTGACTCGTAACTATGACCTTGTGAGATGACCTAGCTGATAGGCAGACGACTCTATGCCGAGTGACTGAACCTGTATGACTGATATTTACAGTATTGTCTGGACGGACGATAGACTTGGGGCAATAAGACTTCGAGTAGGACGGAGAACTGGGAGTGTGCGTGAACGACAACGAGATTGGCCCCAAACGAAGTGAATGATAGGAATGGATGATGCGCAAGTAAAGTTGGGATAACGAATTAAATCATTGATAGGAAGATATACTCGATGACAGTACAATACTTGGTTTTGAATCGGACGAAAATTTACTTAGACTTGGTCGACTCCGCGAAGAAGAAATCGTATTAATTTTGTAGACAAGAACGCTTGAGAAGCGAATCGGATCATCTTGAGGACCAAGATAAACGATAGTGATACACATATGAGTTCGATGTTAATCGAAGTAAAAGTAAAACGATCGGCAAATCAAAACTATCACGAGTAGCTTGTCCGACTTTGCTAAGCGCTAAGCTTGGTTGAAATGTACGTATTCGGGGGACGCCTTGAATACATGCACGATCCAAACTCAGCGATATGATGAACTCGAATGCAGCTGAAAGTGGGTGTTGTGATGCGCATGAACGAATGAGCGAGTTTGCCTCAGCTCACGACTCTCGAGTTTGATAAATTACAATGCACCTCGTGCGACCATTTTAGTCCCATGACACGTCAAAATAGCAACCAAGTCGAAGAAACACGACAATTGAATAAGTACCATCAACTCTAAAATGAGTGAAAAGTCATTCAATAAAATTGACCAAACGTATGCGACACGGAACTTAGAAAGGTATCGAGCATAGTTCGATGCCATCGAACGGTAAAGCCATTTGATAGAAATTATCTAAGATACGCACACGACTTGAGTTAAGGAATGGTATGATGACCTGCACTCAGGAAGTCTCGAGGACGAGACTTATTTTGAGTGGTGTATTATGTAATGATCCGCTCTGCCCTAGCGGAACGTCGATTCAAACGGCAAGTGCAACGACTCAAACGAGCCGTCGACCCGAAGAGTTGGCATCGACCTGATGAAGAATCGATGCAAGACTTACATTGGCCCATCGAAGATGAATCCAGACTTAGAATTTCAAAGGCGCGCTTAGAGTATCGCTCGGCCGATGCGAACATCGCTAAGGTGGGTGGCTCCGATGAACCCGTCTTTGCTTAGCCTAAACACATAATAATACGGACACTATTGCTAGAATTGCTAGGCGATAACACCGCGCATGCTAATAAATGACTCAACGCACCTAGCTAAGGGAATAATCCCATCTTGTATGCTTATTTAGAACATGAAAAAGAACTCGTAAAATATAGGAACTCTCGTACCGCGCTCCACGCTCGTGCTAAGGCACAAGCTTACATTCAAGTTCCTTATGCGTTCATCAATGAAACAATGAATGGTGTATAATAATGAAACGGAAGACTATCGACATAGTCGTTCCGAGTAGAGTATAGCAACATTGGAAGACTTCGGGACCGATGGGTCGCCAAGGCGACTCCCGCACGGGAAGTTGCATAAGGTATGAATGAATGAATGAACGAATAAGTGAATGAATGAATCAACGAATGAATGAATGAATGAATATGTGAATGAATCAATGAACGAACGAACAAGTGAAAGAAAGAAAAGAAAGAATGAATAAAAGATAAGAAAGAAAGGAAGGAATGGTTAGCGACAGGTATGACGGAGACGTGTAACGGGGATCGCTACCCGCGCTGCACGGACGCGGCCGCCAACCTGGTCGATAACGCATTATGGCTAAGGGTTAGCCTATGGCTCAGAGACAGCCGTTAAGTTAAAATGATAAGTCAATATGAAATGGTCGTGGACAATCCCCTCGTATACAGGAGGTAGGCAGAATAAGGGATTTTCGTAGCACGCTCAAAGGGAGGATCGTGGCCGGGCTAGGCGGAAATCAAGGGTGCTTACGGTGCTGGCCTGGATGCGGGCTTGGCCACCCAGGGGACATAAGTGCATGAGTATTTCAAGAGACTATCAAGGTGATACCAGCCATCACGCTATGATAGGTGAGAATACCAAAGGAGAATATGTCCAAATTGGCTTGTGGTGCCAGCAACCAGTGCATATAGATTAAGTGGGCTTTCCTGGTGGCAATCCACGTGTGTAGCCTCCCTTTCTGGAATTTTTGAATTATTTTTTTTGGTTTTTATTGATTTAAATAGTAATTTTAGAAATTTTTATATAAATAATTATTTAGTTAATTAATACGGTAGATGATTTTAATCATGGTTGAGTTTTGAAGTACAAGACGGCTAGGAATTATGGCACGGATAGTGTAGTAACGTGCTTTGACTAGTGTTTAGCCATGGTAGGGGAATGCAAAGTCATATGAGTGTCCTAACTAGGAAAACCAGATTAAGTTGCGACTTAACCCCCACCGATGAACTATTTATTTATTAATTAAATATATTGAGTTTAGATGACCCGATTGTACCAACTTAGCCCGAACCGGGCCCGAACCGAATACAAGCCTTTGTAGGTATGTAGTGAGACCAAGGACGACCATGTAGGCATATTTTATGTGTGTACAAATTTTTTTAAATTATTTTAGATATTGATGTGCACTTTTAACTAATTGAATATTTGTACAAAATTTAGTATTTTTATTATTAAATATTGTTTTACAATATTTATACAATTTTCTGGACCTGGATAAAGGTGAATAGTATGAATTCACCAAACACCATTTAATTATTAATTATTATTTATTTAATTTGTGGTGATTAAATAAATATGTTCACTACTATTAGATATTATTATTGATTAATTGAGTATTTTGATATGAATATATATATATATGTATATATATATAAATATATGAGGTATATATATAAATAGATGTGTGTAAAAATAAATATATATTATATGTGTGTATGTGTATTTATATATAAAATATATTATACATATGTATATGTGAGTATATATATATATATATATATATATATATATATATATATATATATATATATATATATATATATATATATATATATATATAGGAAATTACCATTTTTGTGTGTGTGTGTATATACATACACTAATATATTTTCAGCCCAAAGTAAAGCAACTCCAGCCCAGGCCATAACAGGCCCGAGACCATCCCTCACCCAAAGGCCCAGTCCCATACTTCTCAATCGAGAGGAGTAAAACCCCCTGTTTCTGTTGTGAACAGAATCATCATAACCGTGCGCGAGAGGTGGAGCGAAAATCAAAACCCTAAACTCGCCAACACCCACGCCACCACCACCACCCCCTGGCGATCCCCTCTGTGCGCGTGTACGCCGCAGCACCGCCGGACGGCGAGGCCGTCGGCCACAGCGCAAAACAGAGGGATCAGTAACCGCAGTCAGGTACCCGTCTTTGTGCAGCAATTTCTTCGTCGTTGCTTCATAATATTTTGATCTATCGACTCGTAGAGGATACCTACATAACCCTCTCCTAATCCTATCATTTAGACTGCTTTAGTTTGTACTAGGTTGGTGGTGAATCGAGTTCCAAAACTCGGAAAAACCCGCTTTTGTAGATACTAAAACGCGAACCAAACACCCGACTTGGAAGGCTGATTCCGGCCAACCTACTGATGAATCCTCAGAACCAATTCATGTCAGTCATCGACAACCTATACGAGATTGGAACCCCATTTTTACTTTTATTTATAGTGATTTAAACAGTAAGTTATTTCCTTGTGAAATCAAGAAAAAACCCATTTTTAAAATAGTGAAAAACCATAAAAACCCTCGATACGACGTACGTCCCGCCATTCCGGGCGATGTGGTCGCAAACTGAAAGCATTGAAAGCTGCGAAACGACTTCATGGTCGTGTGGGCTTTGACGGAATTCAAATTGGTCGCGTGTGCGCGACGAATTTGATGCATATCCGTCGAAATTTACCGTATCGGCCTCTATACAAATTCTCCAATTACTTTGTACATGTTCGTCAGATCGAGACGAAACTTGTGCCAGCAGGACCGTATCATTTTTCTGGTCCTGTATGCCAAGTTTGGTCCGATTCTGAGACAGTTGATAAAATTGCCGTTTCGTGGGCCCTACGGTCCGACTCAACGGATAATTTTGTGCACGGCCCGCCGGAATCCAACTTTGGACATATGGTTGGGTTCGTGTCAAAAAACTGGATCCATAGACATGTAGTTTGACGACTTTAGGGACCATTGACTCTGGCACGCTTTTCGGTGCAAAGCGGGTCCAACGGCGGACATCATTTTTGCCCAAAATTACAGTTTTACCCATGTGTCCAGAATTGGACTTAAGGACAGGCAATCCTAGCTAATTTGACTATTCTGAGACTGTTGGCAATGTTTGTTTCAGCTTTCGGAGACAGTTATGGTGACTTGGACTTTATGAATTATCAATTGACTGTATTTTTGTTGGATCTGCGTGCAACCTCCAGGCAAGATACCTTGCCTTCCTCTACAGTTTATTTATATACACATTTATATTATTATATAGTTTTATTAGTTGATTATTTATATGTGATTTGTATATCATGCCTGCTAGTTTATATATAGCCTTGTTTATAATTAGCTTTATAGTTCATATTGGGTTGATTTTCTCGTGTATCGTGATTGGGTCGTGTCGTATTATCTTTTGTACTTGGACTGAGTTGCATCGTGTCATAGGATGAATAAGTCATATCGGAACTGCTGTACCTTGAAATTCTTGAAGCTAACCAGCGAGTCCACATTAGGGACGAGGGTTAGTAGTTAAGCTAACTTGCGAGCCCACACCAGGGGCGAGAGTAAGTAAGCTAATCTGCGAGCCCACATTAGGGCGAAGGTTAGTAGTCAAGCTAACTTACGAGCCCACACCAGGGCCGAGAGTTAGTAAGCTAGCCTGCGAGTCCACACCAGAGACGAGGGTTAGTAGTTATATGTCCATACCTGCGAGTCCACACAAGGGACGAGGGTGATGCTAGCCTGCGAGTCCACACCAGGGACGAGGGTTAGTAGTTATATGTCCACACCTACGAGTCCACACAAGGGACGAGGGTGATGCTAGCCTGCAAGTCCACACCAGGGACGAGGATTAGTAGTTATATGTCCATACCTGCGAGTCCACACAAGGGACGAGGGTGATGCTAGCCTGCGAGTCCACACCAGGGACGAGGGTTAGTACTATATGGTTCACACCTGTGAGTCCACACTAGGGACGAGGGTGATGCTAGTCTGCGAGTCCATACTAGGGGCGAGGGATAGTAGTTGTTCAAACCTGCGAGTCCACACTAGGGACGAGGGTTTGAGTATTCGATTTGGTTAACCGTTGACATCGTGACATCGTGATATCGTGTTCTCTTGTTCTTCTTCAGCAGTTCGTTCAGGCGTAGTGGTTCTTCCAGTCGTGTATAGTCATGTTTTTGTGCGGATTGGTCTTTCTCGTTTATTTCCTGTATTTTCTTTATTGCATGATAAACTGCTAGATAGGCATATTTTTTATGTATCTTGCTATGTCCCCTGAGGACCTGATGATCTCTTCAGGTTAGTTATTGTGTGGAGTTAGTTAGCTGCTATGGATGGCAGACGTGATGATACGCTTGCGGGATTCAGGTATCGTTATTGTGTTATTATCCTCTCGTGCTTTTCTTCATTATCATGAGATATCATGTTTCTTGATTCAGTTTAGACTCTTATTATTTTTCTTTAGAGTCTTATCGGACATGCATGCTAGTGGGCTACAGACCACGACACATAGTGTTCATTCTTATTTCATATTCTTATTATGGATTGAGATATAGATTTGTTTGCCATGATTTGGCAGTATACCATAGCCTTGACAGCTTATACGTACTCGAGTCGGGCTGGAGTTCGCTCGATACGTAGCTGGCTTGCTCACGGGATCGCGTCCAAAAAGCGGGTGCGGGTCGTGACAACATGCAAGTCCTTGTATTGAAATAAAGTAGTCTAAGTTAACTGAATGAATCGCCTTCTGAACAGGCTTGATTGTAACACACCAAATGATAAAGAGTACTTCATGCAAATGAGTTAGAAAACACGTCTACGACGCGCTAGAATCTGAGGCAAGAACACGCCCTCGACACTGAATGTTTACGAGAATCACGTTAATTTATTACACATGAATTGTTGACTAACTTGGTTTACTTTGGATAGGGAAGGCCGGACGGTAAGTATGGGTAAGTCATGCATGTATTTCCATGCAACACATTGAAATCGGTAACACGAGATAGGTCATGAAATATGTCATGAAACTGACCCTGAGGAAAGATTAGAAAGACAATAAATGATAGAAGGTGCACAAAAGTAAGTAGAACGTATTTGGTAATGATAGCATTGTGGGCGAGCTAGCCTCCCCACCAGTGCATAATAATGTACTGATAACCCCACAGTTTGCTTGCAGGACGCAGGAGATGTCTTCGGCTGCGAAGATTTCCTAGAACGTGCTAAGGCACAGAGCTGACTCTGGAGCCTTGGAGCATTGCAAGGAGCTGAAGCACCATATACAAGACATAATGTATCGGAATATTGCCATGAATCATTTTATCTTGTAAGTCACTTGGCACGCCTTTTATATTTCAGAGAGAAAGGGCTTGAGAGACTTGTAAACTCGGTCTAGCGCCGCGTGTAAACTTCTTGAAAATCAATAAAGGATTTAAATTTGCTTCAATTTGTGTTCATTTACTTTTCGCTGTAAATAGGGACACTCTGTGCGACTCTGTGGCCTAGCTCAAATCGGCCGTTTCTGGACTTAGCCTTGCACGGGCGCAACCTAGGCCCGTGCGACATCACGCCTTAGCGAGGACGATCGCTCCTACGGGAGCGGGGCGTGACAGGTACCCTAAATGACTGATAAAAATAGACGTCTGAACTGGAGTCTCAAAATCCTAGTTAAGGCAATATATGTTATGATGTATTCAGAAATAAGGTAAATGAAGTATATGATGCAATCTACACAATTTCTAAGTCAATCAGGTCAAAGTCAACTCTAAGTCAAACCTAGTCAACTGTCTAGGTCAAACTAGGTCAAACAAAGTTAAGCTAGGTTACACTAAGTCAAAGATTGACCATCAGTTGACTTTTAGTCAACTGGTCAACCATAGTCAACCCCCAATCCAATCTAGGTCAACAGGTCAAGATTGGTCAAACTAGGTCATCCTCTAACCTATCTAGGTTTTACCCTATACCACATCTATATATCTACCATATAATGTATATACATACATCTCAATACTTATAATACATTATTCCTATATATCATTATAATATATATGAGGGTAAACCCTCAACCTAATCCAACCCTTACTCTATACTCATAACCCCCACTTATCACTACCACATTTCTAGTTTGAGGGTATTTTTGTCATTTTTGAGGTTATTTGAATTTATTATAATTTATTTGAATTTATGGGAATTTTTAGGATTTATTTTGGAATTATTTGAATGATGGTTGACTAGGTTGACTTTGACTAGCATTGACCTTGGTAGACTAACCTAGAAGCTAACCCTAGTTGTGTTTGGACTTGCTTAGGTCATGTGACCCAAACCTAACATTAAGTTAATTCCTAATAGGCCAATTAGAAATTTAAGTTAGAATAGTTAAGTCATAAGCCATGACTTATGGTTGAACCATTAATTAGCAACTTAGCACATAGGGGCCCAAAGCCCAACCCATTAGCTAACCCTAACCCTAATTCACTCTACAGCCGGCCACACTAGCCTAGGGAATCCCACCCTATAAATACTCTCTTCCATTAGGGCTAGCCTCTTTAGGAAAGTTCATTTGGAAAGAGAGGTATGTACCAACTTCATTAATTCATAGAAAATCCAAATTAATTACTTTTTCCCTCAAACAAATTGTAATAGGTTCTAATTTAGGAATTCTTGCTGTTGGTGTATTTCATTCTTAGTTTGTTAGCAATTTGGTGAAGTTGGGAAGCAAGGAGACGCCCCCTCTTTGGAGCTTTTTGAGGAGTTTGGACACCTATAGGTAAATCCCTAAAACTCTATGTTAGATGCTGTTATTAGTACATATTGACCTAGATCTAAGTGTCCCCTAGCTAACCCTAGATTTCTGTAGGATTTTGAGTCCATTTCGTGTCCTAAATGGACACGTATCAGCCCACTAGTTAAGGTATTTGATGAAATGCCCCAAAGGGCATTTCGATGTGATTTTCAAATTATTTCTGAATAGGAATTTGTGTTTTGATGTGGCTTACATGATTCTGGTCGACTGGGATTGATTTGGTATCGTGTCGTGTCGGTTTGGACACGTGTACACGCGGGTGCACACACGCACGCGAGCAGTGTGTTTCCCCTGCTACTCGGGATCGTTTGCACGCAGCACACGCCACCTGGACACGTGCCATTTGGCACGGAGGCGGGGACAACCACTGACAGGCCCCCCCTCGAGTCTCACGACACCTCATGTCTTATCGGACATGAAATCCGTCGTGCATCGAATTTGCACTGACTGTGCACTTGCTGTCATTGAGCACTGATACGGCTCGTTAAGTCTGGACACGACACACTAGGACCTAAAACAGGGTGACACGAACCTAGGTGGATACTAGGCGAACCACCCTGCACAAGGATACGACTCAATTCATGTCGTGTCGGGTACACGACACGCGTGCACACACGCACGAGACTGCACTGCTGTGCAGTGTTCAGTTGAGCTCGATTCGAGTTTTATTTGTTTTGGACACGTTGTGTCATTGTGGTGGGACACGAACAGCATGTTGGACACGAGCACATTACTGTCTATCATTACCAACCAATAATTTCACAATTTAGTTGATTTTATGTATCATTTTCCAAATTATTCTAAAAACCTGATACATATTGTACTCAGTATTTTTCCAATTTTCAATTTGGATTTTGGCATTCATTTTAGCTAGTTTAAATGTTATTAAATTACTATTTAAGTCCCTAATGTTGTTCTCCTACATGTTTCCTAACTATATGTCAATTTTGGGTGATTTTGGTGGTGTTTTGATTTCGAAATGGAGTGGACTGTTTTTAAAATCTGAAATATGTAAACCTGAGATGGTGTGGGTTGAACTGAATTGATTTTCTTTTCTTTTACTGAGATTGTGTTGATATCCTGTTAAATGCTAAACCTGAGAATCCATCACTGTATGCATTCACTAATGTGATTTCCTTTCCTATATTTTTCTGAGAACTGTCATTGGTATTGAACATCAAATCTGAGATTAAGTGCATTGAGAGTTGTCCTTGGTTGAACTCAAATCTGAGTTTTAGTCTATATGAGAACTGTCATATGGGTTCACTATTTTTCCCTCGCAAGCACACACTTCACTGTTTGCAGATTCTGTACACACACACATTTTCCTATCACTCTAACACACAGTCCACTCACACACACAGGTTCAGTCCTCTCACTCATAGCTCTCACACACTCTATTTTCTGTACACACACAGTTAACTAAGACACACTCTAGTATACACATCTCACTAACACACACACACATTCACATGAATATGGACCCTCTATCACACACTAGTCACTCTCCCTATTACCTCACTCTTCTAACTCTCAATCTTCCTATCTTCCTATGTATATATATATATATATATATATATATATATATATATATATATATATATATATATATAATGTTATGTATATAATATGTATGTGTATGTAATATGCATCTAAAGTATATTATGTATTATGTAGGTATCATATATATTATAATATGTGTGTGCTATTATATATATATATATATATATTATATATGTATGAATGGTATACATATAGGTAGCCATGTGTATATATATATGTATGTGTTATGTGATTTCCATGTGTAGGCCTAGATGCAATATAGGTTGTGTGATGTTGGTTTTGACTTGTGTTGTATAGGTTGTGTATGGACTTGGTATACTAGCATAGGCTAGTTTAGCCTTGATTAGACTAGTGTAGACTTGTTTAGACCTAGTTTGGTTAGTTTGACCATAGTTGACCTAGTTTGACTTCTAGGGTTGACCAGAGTTGACCAAGAGTTGACTTTGGCCTAGATTGATCTAGATTCATGTATAGTGCATAGTAGAACTTTATTTTACCATTCTGGACATGTTATGACTTGTGCTGTTCTAAATAGGAGCCAGACACCACTCCTCGGACAGTACTTTCATCTTGGATACTCAGATACCAGGCGAGTACATTCTCTGATCATTTCATATCCTGTTTAGAATTATTTTCTTGCTTTAAATTACTTTACTGGATACTGTCACGTTGGTCACACAGATTAGTACTATATGGATCCCTTCTTGAGATGTTATCCCTTCAGGGAGCATCGTATACTACATGTTCTGTGTGTTTCACTTACATGGTGTATCACTATGCTTCACGGTTCATTGATCACTTGTGACATGTACTCTCATGATCACAGAGTCTTCCTTGAATCACCCATTTATGGGCATTCCTAGAATTATCCATTTTTGGGCCCTCCATGTATCACCCCTTGTGGACCTTTGCATGGAATCATAACATAACCTGGCTAGATCCTTGTGTATTGATTGGGGTTATGGGGGAGTAAAAGTAGACATGTGAATAATATCCAAGTAGTATCTCACCTGATCACCTCCGTAGTGTCTCATCAGAATCTCCTATGCCATTCACATGTTTATATTGTACTCTGACTCACTAGCCACTGATAGTTCTCTATTTACAGTATATATTTCCATTATAGCTTTCTCTGTTTACATCATGTACTTCTTTCAGTTCCTGTATCTTACTTTAATGCATAATTATATATTCTAACCTGCTATAAACTGTTGAGATGTATTGTGCTCGCTCTTGTCCTGACTGGACCTGTTGAAAATATTACAGAGGACGAGGAGGAGGCCGGTGTGGATACCTTTTACGGTGCTACCTTAGATGAGATGTTGGACCTGGACCAGCAACAGGTCTCACTAGCAGTGGATGACACTCCTCTAGACTAGGATGTTTTCATTTACATTACTCTCTGGATGATTGTATGTATTTGATACTTGGGATATGTATTATCTTAGACACTTAGACTCTCTGTTTGTACTTGTGGATTTCCTTTCCTTTCAGCAGTATTTATCTATCTATATTCTATCTTATCTTCCTGCCTTAATTGTGATTGAGTTTACTATCTGCTATGTCACCCCCATTCGGGGAGTATAAACTGTTTAGCATTATATTGTTAGATGTTGTGACCTAGGACATCGTTCTACCGCCGACACTGCGGCATAGGCTGGACGTACCCACTTCTCGTGCCCTTACTCTAGGGTGCGGGTCGTGACACCACTCAACCTTAACCTCATTCTATTCTCACACTCTAACATAACATACATGAACCTCACAAACTAACTTACACTCTAACTCATCAACTCTGACACATTAGCTCGCTCATCTACCAAATCAACTCACCCTCACTTAACTCACTCATGGCCTAAAGGCCAAGTAACACTCACTCTGAAGCTAAACCATGCCTAGCCAGGCCTAAGCAGGGCTAAACAGAGCCAAAACCAAGGAAGCCAAGTGCTACCCCTGCTATATGTCAAGCCGGGCCAAGTAGGTCAAGGCAGGGCCATGGCAGTGGCTTTGTTCACTGCCTACAGCTGCACTGCTGTCAAGAACAGTAGCTACTGCTGACCCCTCTCTCTTAAAACCTGAGAACTAATTAACCCAACTCTCTTTCCATACCTGAGAATAACTCTCAAGGATCTTAGTTATATCTATATAACATGAACTAGGATACCACACACCTATCCATGATAACTGCTACCAATGTTGATAACTTATACTGAAATCTTAACCACTGACATCTTGAAACCTATATGAAACGCACTTACATAAATGCATACATACTGAATTATATATAATCAGATATAACAAACCAAATGAAAAGCTAAAATATATGAAAACCTATATGAAACCAATAATGCATTTGAAACCAAATCAACATGTATAAACCAAATTGGGGAGCTAACTAAGCCCAGGTAAACAGTATAACAAACTCATTTGAAATCTCATTTAGAAACTCATTTTGAAATCTGGAATCAAATTCAATCACTTTTTAAAACATTTTCGAATACCTGAAATTTACGTATCAGTCACATACCGATACGAACCAAAAAACATTCCAAAACCAAATACAAAACTTCGTGTCAGGTGGGAGGTATTTCGTGTCGACCCTGGGGGTCATATCGTGTCCTTCAGTGTCAGGTATTGTTTCCAATTCGTATCACAGAACCTAGTCGAACTGGTGTCGGAGACAGTGCAGTGCACTGTCTCGTGCACGTGTGTCGAACTCAATAGGACACGACGTATCCTATCCTAGGTCTCGTGGTCGAGTCCAAAGCTATGTAAAGTCTAGGGGTTCATGTCTAACACCCTGAAATAGGCCAAAGTGTCGTCGTGTCCAAGAAATGAACTCGTGTCAGTGGGCTCATACGCGCGCGCGCGCGTGTGTGTGTGTGTGTGTGTGTGTGTAACCCGTGCAGTCGTAATTTCTCCAAAACTACTCAATAAAATCCAATTAAACTTTGGAGGCATGTTGTCAGACATTGCCCCCATGTGTCCACTAAATTTCGTGTCAAACAAAGCTATGTCGTGTCCTACATGACACTCGAGCAGCATGGGAGCACAGCACTCCCCTGTGCTGTGTCCTGGCAGCAAGTTCGTGTACAATTTGGACACGAACTGGGGTCCAAATTGTGCTCAGTCCTACACTAATCAAATCCCTACATATTAGGCTACCCAAATATGAAATTAGTTTTAAAATTGGTTAACAATAAATCCATTGAGACATTTCACCAAACACTTTAAACTATGGTCCGATACATGTCCGATACGCATATCAAACGGACACGAAATCCTACCAAACTTGGACTACACCTAGGGGAACCCTAAATGAATGTATCTATGAAGATAAATCAGGATTTCAATGGGTTTAAAGGGGTTTACCTATTGAGAGTTGGAATCTCAATGTAAAGAGCCTAGAATTGATGTCTTCTTCGATTTGCTATGGTTCAAATGTCGTCAGACCTTGCTAGCAAGTATCCACTAGCCTCCTTTACTGTTGTGAATCTCTATGCAAGAGAGTAGCCTCGATTTGGGATCAATTTGGATAAAGGGGGAGCAATTTAGGGAAGAACAAATTAGGGTTCTTTGTAGGTGTTAAAAAGAGGCAAGGCTATTAAATGTGATACTTATAGGAGGAGGATACTATGGTGTGGCTGGCCAAATAGAAATTAGGGTTAGGTTTAGATGTAGATGGGTGGCTAAGGCTTCTCCACATAAATTCAAGTTCATTCATTGGTCCAATTTAGTCCTAAGGCTTTCTTTCTACAAATATCTTAAGAAAAATATCCTACTACAATAATATCTAGATATTACTAACCTTGTCATTAAGTCCCTAGCCTTCTAACTAAATCTCCATGAACATCATTAGCATCTAGGTTAAGTCAAAACTAGGTTAGTCTCTAATAAATAATTAGCACCATAATAGTCAATCAAAATTTATTTTCACCAATAAGTCAAAAATGACCAAAATACCCTTAAGCTAAAAAGTAGTAATATGATATTCTAATCACATGACTAGGCTCCCTTGGTCATGGTTAGTCTCTAGGTTTAGCAAAACTAGGGTTGCACTAGCAAAACACTAAAATCACAATACACCAATTTAAATGGTATTAAGTAAATTAAAATTCACCAAAATTATGGAAAATTAAAAAATGACAAAATTATCCTTGATTTTGAAAACAGGCAGTTGCACCCGATGCCATCCCTTGCAACACCTACGTGTCTTCATTCTGTCCGGTATCTACCTGTACTTTTTTTATTTCTGTAGCAACATATCGCACCCCTGCATGTGTTTCAAGTCGCCACTATCCCTCCACAAGGATACGACTGACTCGATCAACTTCTCTTAGCCGGCCCAAGGCATGGCCGCCTACCAATTCTTCCAAGCTGTGGTGGTCGGTCCATAGATCGTACCACAAGCTCATGTTCTTCCCATTGTGCATAACGCATAGTACATGGCTTTTGATTTGTGCTCTCTGCTTCAGTATGGTCTTTAAGGTGATTGACATATTACTATTAGATGGCATGTTCTAATAGTTTTATTGCTTCACGTATTTGGTCTTCATCCAACGCGCCCATAAGGAGTCCGTTGATATGAATCTTTATGTGAGCCTCATTGTTGCAACATCTCGTAGCGCGAATAGGGAGTAGAGTCCCACTCCTCCTTCTTTCTTTTGCCTGCATAGTACATCCCATCCGATCGAGTACAATCTACCTCGCCAAACGAAGTCGGTACAGGTCCTTTCCAGCTTTTTGATAGTAGTACGTAGTAGCATGATAGACTGAAGCCAGTATATAGCGATGTCACGCCCTAGTTCCAAAATATATAGGAACTTGAGCGCGAGCATGCCAGTTAATACGATCTAGGGTAAGTTTCTAATTTAATGGACTCATCCCTGAACGTACTCTGCTGTAAAGGGTAACTAAGATTAATTGATCATCTATATCCCAATCCACAGTAATGAAACGAATACCAAGAATGAACATAATATACTAAAGTTGGTCACCCAATAATATACATGTTCGAGGAAGCTCGAGAAAGAAATAAGCTTGATAATAATAGGCTACATAGCAGCATGAAGCAAATACGGGTGAAGATATAAGTAGAAAAGAGTAAATGGGAATGTCAATAAATGCATATATAAATATATACCTGAGTCATCGGTGCATCATGCAGCACCTGTCCAGCTACCCTGTACTAACTGCTCAGCAATACCTGGAGAGATCACCAGGTCCTCAGAGGGACGTAACAAGATATATAAATACATGCCATAGTATGAACTGAATATAAATAATTAACCTAAATCACAATGAGGTCCAATATCCAGTCATGAATCAGCAAACCATATCTCTGACTACTCATGATCAGAGGATGGCATACTAGTCCATGATAAGACACCGTCCCATGATATGGTCCGACATAGGTACACGAACTAACCAGTCTTTGTGAATGCATGTTGAAGACAACCTTTGAGCGTATGGGAAGATGAATAAGGGATTTGCATCGAGTCACGGGCAGATGTCAGATCATGAGCCGATGTATACATACAAGCACCAGTATACCTCTTGACCGTACCTAGCGCGCAGCTAGTGGCCGCTGCCGGATGTATCCCCTAATGAATGTATGGCCCATAACCGGGTATCCATGCCCATAATCGGGTACCACTGAGGCTAAAATAATGTAACTGGTTGTCCCATATGCCTACTGATTGTCTTCTCCGTCCCAAGAAATATACAAGTCGTATCCACGACTCAGACAATCCATATCTCAATGCGAGTCTCTAACCTAGACACCATCTAACTCTATATGTACCGACACACGAACCGCTTACACCGATGATCAGTCGAATGCGTAAGTTCATGCCAACACAATGATCCTCACTCAAGGTACCGTGTAATATCTTATGTCAAGCCATAGAAGTTATTCGGGATAACTTATCCATCTCGGGTATTGTCACTCCCCGTTCCCAGAATACGTATTTTAATACATATATTGCTTGAACGTAATCATTTAGTATTTATCATGTATCATCCTGTATTTAAATTCCTATAATTCATTATCTGTATTTATCATGTTTTATATTAATTAATTAGCTGCTCTTTAATTTTTATGCTAATTAATTTCCTACAGTTATTTTTTTTTGCTTTTTACCTCTTTTGCCTTGCTTTCGGGTTGGCCTTGGATGAGCCTCCTTAAACCCGGCCCATTAGCTCCCACCTACCACCCCCTTTGCTATTTAAAGCTCATATCTCATTCTCTCTCTTCATTACTCATTCTCACCATTACTTCTTCCTCTCATCACTCTCCACCTACCAGCAGCAGGAGAAGGCAAGTGCAAACTTGCTTCTCAATCACCCATTTTTATGGATCATTACTCTTCCTCTCATGATCCTGAGAGAGTTTAGTGCTTGGCATATGTGATTCCTGTGGCTTGTTTTCTCTAGATCTAAGTTTGTATTTCTCGGCTGTTCATGGGTTTTGGTCTACCAACTTAGCGTGTATTTCTGGCATTGGAACGAAGGCTCCATAGGACTTAGAGTCCGGGAGATGTTGCACGCACACGTCCTTACGTGCTCGCGTAAAACATCAGCCCAGTCACGCACACGTTCTTACGTGTCAGCGTGTATTTTTAGTCACGCTAACGTTCTCAGGAGCGTGCGTGTATTTTTAGTCACGCTAACGTTCTCAGGAGCGTGCGTGTATTTTTAGTCACGCTAACGTTCTCAGGAGCGTGCGTGTATTTTCAGTCACGCACACGTCTCTACGTGTCTGTGTAGATTTTCAGTCACGCACACGTCTCTGCGTGTCTGCGTGTATTTTTAGCCACGCTCACGTTCTCATGAGCGTGCGTGTATTTTCAGTCACGCTCACGTTCTCAGGAGCGTGCGTGTATTTTCAGTCACGCACACGTCTCTACGTGTCTGCGTGGATTTTCAGTCACGCACACGTCTCTGCGTGTCTGCGTGTATTTTTAGCTACGCTCACGTTCTCATGAGCGTGCGTGTATTTTCAGTCACGCTCACGTTCTCATGAGCGTGCGTGTATTTTCAGTCACGCTCACGTTCTCATGAGCGTGCGTGTATTTTCAGTCACGCACACATCCATGAGTGCGTGTATTTTCAGTCACGCACACATCCATGAGTGCGTGGATTTTTAGTCACGCACACGCCCACAAGTGCGTGCGTGGATTTTTTATCATTTTCCACACTCACACTGTGCATGCCAACAGGACCCATTTTCACGCTCACTTCGACTAGACTTGTTGGCGTGACTTTTGGCCTTAGCTTAGACTTGCTGGCGTGAATTTTAACCTGGGAGTTTTTAATTGCCCTATAACTTATTCATTTTATGATAACATGATAATTCTTCTATTATATTCTTACGCCTTTGCGTGAATTTCTTGATAAATCATGACATGTTAATATAGTAATATCGATTGCTGTGTAGAATATGTCATGTGTCTTGATTGATACATGGATACCCAGATTGACCGGAACTTAACTCTGAGGAGTTACAGACTCGACCCCATGTAATACTAATTGACTTTCATGCCTTGATACCATTGATAATAATGGTTATCTTGACTATAATTGATCATGCGTTCCTAGTTGGAACTAAGAGACTGGCTAGTCGTCTTATTGAATGAAATGAATGAGACACGTTCATGTAATGAACTATTGTACTCGATTAGCCAATCCCAAATATTGGCATACAGGCACATGCAGGTTTCAAATTATTTATTTATCTATTTTACAAGAACAACATGTGTACTTTATGGTCAAGGTATGATTACTCCGTGGTTAGACTTGATTGTTGCATCACGCTATGTAAAACCTACAACCTAGCCGCACGGGTATCGTTGTAGAGTTGCGCATATCGTACCCCGTACAAAAGTACTCATTGAATGACCATGATCCACGGCATGGAACTTCACTCAACGTAGAGACTATTAAGTTAAATAAAATAATGATGGCATGGAGAGAATGGATTCCCGAGTTCTTACATGGCAGCCCCCTTGGGACTATTAAGTGCCCGACGGGCCGGCTGGTTCCCACAGATACTGTAAATCTGTCACACGGGCAGGGAACGGTATCTGCTTATATTATTGTACATGCTATAGCGGCGGGCGTCCCGCTGGGACTCGTCTAACTACATGATTGGCGTAATTGATTGATTGGATAGACTAGCCTTGCTCGTCCATAGTAAGAACTGAGGAATCCCTAATTGCATAATTCCAGGATAACTTGGGACTCACACTAGCAAGCCGTAGTAGTTGATTGGCCGTTCAAGATGATTTGTTTGTGTACTGTACCTACTCTGTTGCCTAACTGTGATGATCAGAATATCAGGACATGACGGGCTAACTTCTGTCCTTGTTTGGTTGGGAGGTTGGTTCGAAGTGTCGTTATGTTATGAGAATCCTAGTGGGAAGCAGATATCTATTATTATATTCTCTTACTTACTGGTTTAGTCCTTCATATCGTGCTCCCTTGTGGTACTTGCTATTAGAGGTCTAACCTCTCTGGTTTTGCATGGCCAGATTTAGAGCCGGTTCCCGAGGACTCAGCGTACTTCCACCTCCAAGATGGTCAATACTAGGGACATGATCGCAGGAGGACTCGAGTGGGTTCCTTACTTCACCGCTCGTTTTGTCATTTACTTTATACTTAGCCGTTTGGCACCGACATGTTAGTCGGATCGTCTCGTACCTACTTTTGCATGATTGTAATTAAGTCAGACTGCAGCTGATAACAATTGTGTATACTTGCTATATCATCTGGCTATGTTTTGTAAAGCCAGATCTCAAAGAACATTTTGACTGAGCGTTTGGGACGCCTGACTGCTTTATCTTATATGTTCTCTATTTTCTGTTTCCTTGTTCGAATGATTGAGACAATAGATGTGTAATGACCATAGTAAGACTTCTATGTAGTATGCACCCCCTCGTCTGGTTAGACAGCATTGATCGTATTATACGGTATTCATCTACCCGTAATACGTAGCTGGCTGAGTCATTCCTCCGCTCTCCAGTATTCTGGTTCTGGGGCGTGACAGGTATGTCTACTAACTCTAAGTTACACACGCACACACCCATAACAGCGATGCCATCATCGATAAAATGCAAGTCATCCTTGGATACACAATACTAACATCACCAACTAACAATATAAGGATAGATATGAATAATGTAAACAGTATAGGTATGGCAAGGTATCTTGCCTGGGGTGAAGTAGTAGTCGATGATGTCCTGCAAACAAATCGCTAAGTCCTAGAATGGTAGCAACATAGGAGTCTCCATGACCGTCGTCGGATGCTGAAACAAATATCACCAACATTGCCAAAATGAGGAAAATAGCTACAATAGACTACCCATAAGTCCAATTCTGGACACAGGACAAAATGGTAATTTCAGATCAAAATACGGTCCACCGTTGGACCCACTTTGCACCGAAAAACGTATCAGGATCAAAGTGATCAAAATATAGCAAACTATATGTCTACGATTCCAGAATGACGATACAAACCCAACGGTATGTCCGAAAGGGAATTCCGATGAGCCGATCTCAAAATGGTCCGTTGGCTCGAACATTGGAATCTGATTTGCACAAAAATACGTGCCAGAGCCCAAGTCCACTAAATCTAGCAAAGTATATGTTAACGAGTCCAGAATGACAACACAAACCTAATAGTATCACATATCTTGATTTACAAGACCTGCATAGGCCACCACTTAAACCATGTCACGCCCCAGAACCAGAATACTGGAGAGCATGGGCGTACATAGCCAGCTACGTATATTGAAGTGCAACCCACCTCGCTATACGGTCACGATTGTCTAGATACATGAGGGTTTAACTACAAGCCATCAGTCTCCTATGGTCATAAACAAGCCTATTGTCTCAATCTCAAGCAAGGAATAACAGTTACAAGATGTCAGAGCACCAAATATACAATAGTAAGGCATCCCATACATTACATATTCGGATGATCATGAAGCTAGTCGTACAAAATGTCAAGACTAGCAAGAGTTCGGGTCGTACATGATCAACCCTAGGATTTGTCAATCATGTTACAGCCCGTAGGCAGACAGCAAATAAAGGTGCAATATGAGCTAACACGTGCTCGCCGGCTAAACGCCTCAAAAGAATAATTTTTACAATAAAGTAGAAGGACAAAAAAAATCCACTCGTTGCCAGGGTTATGCCTAGTGGTCACCATCTGGCTGGAAGACAGGTGGATCCTCTGGTGCTGCTCCGATATCTGGCCACAAAAAACCAGCTGGGTCAGACCCCAGAAAGAGCAAGTGCCACAAAGGAGGCTTCGCTTAGGAACTAAAACCAGCATATCACAATAAAATATTAAAGGTAATAAATAAAGAACAAATAATAATAGAGATAACAACAGTAAACTGAGTACGAAAAAACCATTCAAGTAGCCAGGTCACAACCCTTAAACCAAACAAGGACCGGGGTTGCAGCCCTTCACCTGAATAGAAATCCGTCTCAAATACTATTGGTATAGTGAAGACAATAAACGAAGATGGGACACAGAACTGCTCCGGGAGCCAGTTACAACCCTTAAACCAAATAAGGACCGGGGTTGTAACCCTTCGCCTGAACAGAACTGGACCCCCGATCTTTATCGCTAAGGCCAGTATAAATAATCATGGTATTAAGATAAGGTAAAACATGACGAACATGGCATGGGATTGCAATAAGACAATAAACGAAGAGAGGTCACAGAACTGCTCCGGAAGCCAGGTTACAACCCTTAAACCAAACAAGGACCGGGGTTGTAACCCTTCGCCTGAACAGAACTGGACCCCCGATCGTTATTGTTAAAGCAAGCATCAATAAGCATGTCATGTCACAATCTTGTACTGGATCAGGATAAGACTAAGCTGGAATAAACTCCATCCAATCAATCACGGCCAATCAAGAGTACGGCTTGATACTTTTAACTAACTAGGGTTATCACAGGCCTAGTTATTAGCAAGATGCAATGAGATTATCCCAACAGCCACAAGCCCTGCAGACCATCCGGTTATCCGGGTCGAATGTCCGTTTATGAAGAATGCAACACGTGACTGTGTGCTAAAAATGTGCCCTACTCGTCGGTAGGCTACAAGTCCACTTAATGCGCCCAGATAACGGAATTGCCTGTAGCTGGGAATCTCTTCATGTCTACTGAATTATTCTAGTTTATTAGCCTTAGTCAATTACTGTAGGTATCCCTGACCGTGGTACTCAGGGATCCCTATCCTAGACATGATGCAAGACAGTACTAGTTTATTTGTACAAACGTAATTACCTACGGTGTTCAGGTCATTCAATTCTGTTATGACATGCTAGCCGTCGCAACAGCATTCGGGATATATATCATGTCAAATTCACTGTCAAGAGTGCGCCACGATGGACCACTATCATGTCATGTCATTCGTCAAAAGTGTACCACAATAGGTCACCATCGTGTCATGGAACATATTTAAAATTAACATTTAACCTGGTATAAGCATATATGCAATAACTAAATATAAACAGGGTGCAAAAGCTGTGGAGGAATCATGCGGCTCAGGGGAGACGGGGCATAACTTCCACATACGAACCCAAAATATGGTGCTCCAGAGATATTCGGAAAGGCAAGACAAAGATCTAAAACTTTCATGTTTTAAGTTTTTCGAAATTCGGGCTAAGAAATAGCTAAACTAGGCAAAAACAGTCATTCTGTGCACTTTTTACGCCAAAAATTCAATTATGCGTAAAATACGCAAAAGGGTAGGGTTCCAGCATAAAATTTCACATTCTGGGTACCATCCAGCGTAAAATGCGCAAATTCAGGGTTCCCTGCGTAAAATCTTACATTCTGGATGCTATCCAGCGTAAAATACATAATTCAAGGGTTCCCTGCATAAAATCTTACATTTTGGATGCCATCCAATGTAAAATACGCAATTTCAGGATTCCTTGCGTAAAATCTTACATTCTGGATGCCATCCAGACATGACATAAAAAATTCAGAAAACTTGTTTTGGCCATAAAAACTTCATTTTAACTCGAAATGAGGTGAATCAAAAATCAAATTCATACAAAATTTCGTGCTCTTGCTCATGGAACTATTAGTTTTCGAAAATAACAAAGTTTTAGTAGATCAAAACCAAGAAAAACTCCATGAACTTATGAAACCCCAAGTTACAACGTAGATCTAGAAGAATCTATCCATAAAATTAAAAGCTCCAAGTTCTAAAGAGGCTTATAATCATGTAAAGAAGAGAATAGAACAATAAAACTTGAGATCCATCATGAAACAAGTTGTACTTGCCTAGGGCTCTTGGGTGTAGGTGGAGAGTAAAGGTGAGGAAGAAGAAGAGTGAATGAGGAGAGAGAAAGAGTGTTGGGTTAATAAATGGGGATGGTGGTGGTAGGTAAGGGTTCTCCCCTTGGTTCATGATGAACCAATAAGCAACCCAAGCCGAACCAAGCCAACCCAAACAAGCCGAACCAAGCCAGAAGACATGCAATACGAGTCAGATACGTACACGTATCCCAAAATACGTAATACGAACTATGGTCATCACAACTAATTTACATATTTTGACACATTGTGTCCTGTTTTCTTGGACACGTTCGACTGCCCTAGACACATGGAGTATACCCCTATGTCTGTACACACTTGACACTCACTCGCACTTGTACATCACTCGACCACATGCTCACATATCACTTGACACTCTAGTTTACTGTATAGCCCTGATTGTTGCTGACACAATTTTAGACACTCTTCACACCACTTGGACACTCACTTGTACACTCCTTGACACTTTCTTGCTACTCCTTTGACACTTCATACTGCCATGCTATCCTATGTACTTATTGTCACGACCCGCACCCGCTTTTCGGATGCGAGCTCGTGAGCAAGCCAGCTACGTATCGAGCGGACTCCAGTCCGACTCGAGTACGTATAAGCTGTCAAGGTCAAGGTATCATATCTAATCTAACTATATCTCAATCTACATGAATATTGTAAAACAAGAATGAACAAGTATGGGTCATGGTCTGCAGCCCATTAGCATATTGTTCGATTAGACTCCAAGAATGATATGAGTCTATAAAATAAAGTTGATAAGCAGAATATATCATAAAAGCACGAGAAAGATAATAAATCAATATCACTAACAAAATACCTGAATCATGCAGATGAAGTCAACTACCTCATGCTCATCTAACTAACTCCGTGCAATCAGCTACCTGAAGAGATCATCAGGTCCTCAGAGGACTAGCAAGATACATAAAACATGCCTACTAATATGACAGTAAATAACAGGTAAGAAGGATAAGAACACTGCGAGAAGAAATATCTAAGGACGACGAGTCGTGAGAAAATGTAATACTAGACTTGGCTACCAATCCATCGATTAACCTCTATAGCTTGTAGTACAATGCAAGATACTCCCAATCTATAGTAGATTTTGACTGTAATACAATGCAAGATAATCCCAGTCAAGATTAGCCAATTCTAGTATCGATCTCCTCTCCTAAAGGATACAAAGTCAAGTAGACTACTATAAATCGTAGTACAATGCAAGATACTCCCAATTTATAGTATCGCAAGTCAATCAATCAATCAATATATGCTATAGGTCGTAGTACAATGTAAGATACTCCCAATCTATGGCATATCTCAAGTCAAGTCAATCAAGTGATATCAAGGTAGAATAATCGGCTGTAGGTCGTAGTACAATGTAAGATACTCCCAAGCTATAATATGTCTCAACTATAGTAAAATACAAGATACTCCCAGTCGAGAATGGTCAAGGACAGATATAGAAACTGACAACTCAATCACGAAAAAAGGTAACACAAAGAGACCAATATTCTAGCAATGTCAAACATCCTATACGTGCACGTAATCTAGAACAAGTAAAGCAATCAAGGACGAATCAATCACAATATGGAATCATGTGACAATATAAAAGGACTACAATAAGGAAAGAGAAACCATGTAAATACTGTATAAGTTCGGCAAGGTATACTTGCTTGGAGGTTGCACGGAGAACCAACAATGTATCACCAATCAACAAGTCAGAAAATCTAAGTCATCACAGCTGTCTCCGAAAGCTGAAATAAACATTACCAATGTTCTCAGAATAGTCAAATTAGCTAAAATTGTCTGTCCTTAAGTCCAATTCTGGACACAGAGGCAAAACGATAATTTCGGACAAAAACGGTATCCGCCGTTGGACCCGTTTTGCACCGAAAAGCGTGCCAGAGTCAATGGTCTCTAAAGTCATCAAACTACATGTCTACAGATCCGGTTTTCCGATACGAACCCAACTGTATGTCCAGAGTTGGATTCCGACGGGCCGTGCACAAAATCACCCGTTGAGTCGGACCGTAGGGCCCGTAAAATGGCGATTTTACCAACTGTCTCAGAATCGGACCAAACTTGGCGTACAGGACCAAAAAAATGATACGGTCCTGTTGGCATAAGTTTTGTCTTGATCTGACGAGCGTGCACGAAGTAATTAAGAAATTTGCAAAGTGCACGAAACGGTGAATTTTGACGGATACGCATCAAATTCGTCGCGCATACGCAACCAATTTAAATTCCGCCAAAGCCCACACGACCACGAAGCCGTTATGCAACTTTCGATGCCTTCGGTTCGTGACCACGTCGCCCGTTTGGCGGGACGCACGTCGTGTGGAACAATTTTCTAGTTTTGAAAACAGATTTTTATTGAACTTTGAAAGTTGATTTCTTCGCACACAGTTGATAAAAATCGAAACTACAAATTAGGTTAGGAAGCCCTACATGTTGTCTAAAAAGTTGTTCAAATAGATTTCGAAAATACTTATTATTCTATTAGATTTTCCTCTTCCAAAACAGGATATTGGGGTTGGTTTTGTCCTGTCTCAGGACAGATTTTTCTTCGACTTTCGTAGCGATTCCTGATCAACCTAATGCGTGATAGCGAAATATCTTTGAAGGAGATTGTAGTCCTATATATTGTCTCTGTGTAGGATCTTGCAATTTGAAAAACAATCGAACGGGGTGGGAGAAAACTTACGTTGAAGTTGGATTGTTGCGGCCGCCTCTAGCTGTTGCTCGCCCCTGCGCGTGTGCGTTCAGGCGCTCGGCCGCGCGTCTGCCGACCAGCGGTGGTCCAGAGCGGCGCGCGGAGGTGACTGGGGGTGCACCCGCTTCATGGGAGTCACCGTGGGTGTTAGGGTTGCATATCAATTCCCCCTCCGCTCTCTCTATATATACGAATATATATGTGGAAACTGATGGTTCAGCGTGGGGGACTTGGGGTCGGCCTGTGTCTTAGGCCTGGGCTCGTTTGAGCAGGCTCTGCTCAACTCAAGAGGCTCGGGTTATTCGAAGCTGGTGAAATCTCAGCTTGGAGGAAAATCCATGGGCTGGGTTTTGGATGGAAGGCTGGGCTTTGTTCTTTCTTCTATTTCTTATTTAAATAACTTATTAATATATAATCCCCTCTAATATAATATATATATATATATATATATATATATATATATATATATATATATAATATATATATATATATATATAAATATATATATATATATATATATATATATATATATATTTACCTTTATATTTATCTATATATACACACATATATAATATTATATATACACAGACAAAATACATGTATATTCATTTATGCATACATATATAGATATATAATTTATTTATCTATACATACACATATATATATTTATATTTACACATACACCTATGTATACCCATATACATTTATATATAATATATACATTTATATATGAATACACAAATACACTTATATATATATATTTATATATATATATACACACATACACTAATATATACACACATACACTAATATATATATATATATATATATATATATATATATATATATATATATTTATATATACTTACAAATACACACATATTTAATATACATATTTTACCTATAACAATATATCAATATTAATATATAACCTATCAATATTTAATATACATATTTTACCTATATCAAGATATCAATATTAATATATAACCTATCAATATTTAATATACATATTTTACCTATAACAAATATTTAGCAATTAATTGCCAATTCCTAAAAATATATACGAAAATAAATGCCTTTACCAAACATGTCTACAAGGTCGTATTTGGTCCCACTACATACATACAAAGGCTTGGATTCGGTTCGGGCCCAGTTCGGACTAAGTTGGTACAATCGGGTCATCTAAAATCAATATATTTAATTAATAAATAAATAGTTCATCGGTGGGGGTTAAGTCGCAACTTAATCTGGTTTTCCTAGTTAGGACACTCATATGGCTTTGCATTCCCCTACCATGGCTAAACACTAGTCAAAGCACGCTACTGTACTATCCATGCCATGATTCCTAGCCGTCTTGTACTTCAAAACTCAACCATGATTAAAATCATCTACCGTAATAATTAAGTAAATAATTATTTATAATATTCTAAAATCACTATTTAAATCAAATAAATAAAATAAAAAAATATTTCAAAATTTCGGGAAGGGGAGCTACAAATCTACCCACCTTAAAAATAATTTCGTCCTCGAAATTCTAATTTCTAATTATTCCTAAAATTCAAAAGGAAGTCTACTATTATCTAAATCTCATTAAATTCAACTCCTCAAAAAAAATAGTTTACAACCTTCCCCTAGCAATTTTGGTAACTACGAAATCTCGTGGACTTCTACCCACCTTTGGTCATACTACTCCTCAAAATACGATCACTAAAGTCTTATGGTCTTCTAACTAATTGCTAACAATTCTACCGGCAGATACCTAGGCATATGGCATCTATAACCCCTCATATCTATAAACAACCAAACATTCAATAGTCAAGCAGTATTATACTATAATTTAAGAATTTCTAATGAATTCTAGACAGCACGATCATTCGTCACCTCGAAATAGGAAGGGATGAGAATCAATGGTACAAACAGACAAGGGAGAATAATCGAGAACGAATACGAAGTTTCAAAGACATAGAGAAATTTCTAAGAGAATTTTCAAGGCAGAGTGGATTGAGATATCTAAGGTTTAGTCATAGTCGCAGGCTCGTATCAGTACAGTTACGTAACCGATACGATATGCTCTGACCTGCATGGGCCACCACAAAAATTTGTCACGACCCGCACCCGCTTTTCGGATGCGAGCTCGTGAGCAAGCCAGCTACGTATCGAGCGGACTCCAGCCCGACTCGAGTACGTATAAGCTGTCAAGGTCAAGGTATCATATCTAATCTAACTATATCTCAATCCACATGAATATTGTAAAACAAGAATGAACAAGTATGGGTCATGGTCTGCAGCCCATTAGCATATTGTTCGATTAGACTCCAAGAATGATATGAGCCTATAAAGTAAAGCTGATAAGCAGAATATATCATAAAAGCACGAGAAAGATAATAAATCAATATCACTAACAAAATACCTGAATCATGCAGATGAAGTCAACTACCTCATGCTCAGCTAACTAACTCCGTACAATCAGCTACCTGAAGAGATCATCAGGTCCTCAGAGGACAAGCAAGATACATAAAACATGCCTACTAATATGACAGTAAATAACAGGTAAGAAGGATAAGAACACTGCGAGAAGAAACATCTAAGGACGACGAGTCGTGAGGAAATGTAATACTAGACTTGGCTACCAATCCATCGATTAACCTCTATAGCTTGTAGTACAATACAAGATACTTCCAATCTATAATAGATTTTGACTGTAATACAATACAAGATAATCCCAGTCAAGATTAGCCAATTCTAGTATAGATCTCCTCTCCTAAAGGATACAAAGTCAAGTAGACTCCTATAAATCGTAGTACAATGCAAGATACTCCCAATTTATAGTGTCGCAAGTCAAGTCAATCAATCAATCAATATATGCTATAGGTCATAGTACAATGTAAGATACTCCCAATCTATGGCATGTCTCAAGTCAAGTCAATCAAGTGATATCAAGGTAAAATAATCGGCTATAGGTCGTAGTACAATGTAAGATACTCCCAAGCTAAGTATGTCTCAACTGTAGTACAATACAAGATACTCCCAGTCGAGAATAGTCAAGGACAGATATAGAAACTGACAACTCAATCACAAAAAAAGGTAACACAAAGAGACCAATATTCTAGCAATGTCAAACATCCTATACGTGCACGTAATCTAGAACAAGTAAAGCAATCAAGGACGAATCAATCACAATATGGAATCATGTGACAATATAAAAGGACTACAATAAGGAAAAAGAAACCATGTAAATACTGTATATGTTCGGCAAGGTATACTTGCCTGGAGGTTGCACGGAGAACCAACAATGTATCACCAGTCAACAAGTCAGAAAATCCAAGTCATCACAACTATCTCCGAAAGCTGAAATAAATATTACCAATGTTCTCAAAATAGTCAAATTAGCTAGGATTGTCTGTCCTTAAGTCCAATTCTGGACACAGGGGCAAAACGATAATTTTGGGCAAAAACGGTGTCCGCCGTTGGACCCGCTTTGCACCGAAAAGCGTGCCAGAGTCAATGGTCTCTAAAGTCATCAAACTACATGTTTACGGATCTGATTTTCCGATACGAACCCAACCGTATATCCAGAGTTGGATTCCGGCGGGCCGGGCACAAAATCACTCGTTGAGTCGGACCGTGGGATCCGTAAAACGACAATTTTACCAACTATCTCAGAATCGACCAAACTTGGCGTACAGGACCAGAAAAATAAAACGGTCCAGTTGGCGCAAGTTTCGTCTCGATCTGACGAGCGTGCATGAAGTAATTGAGAAATTTGTAAAGTGCACGATACGGTAAATTTTGACGGATACGCATCAAATTTGTCGCGCACACGCGACCAATTTGAATTCCGCCAAAGCCTACACGACCACGAAACCGTTACGCAACTTTCGATGCCTTCGGTTCACGACCACGTCCCCCGGTTTGGCGGGACGCACGTCGTGTGGAACAATTTTCTAGTTTTGAAAACAGATTTTTGTTGAACTTTGAAAGTTGATTTCTTCGCACACAGTTGATAAAAATCGAAACTACAAATTAGGTTAGGAAGCCCTACATGTTGTCTAAAAAGTTGTTCAAATAGATTTCAAAAATACTTATTATTCTGTTAGATTTTCCTCCTCCAAAATAGGATATTGGGGTTGGTTTTGTCCTGTCTCAGGACAGATTTTTCTTCGACTTTCGTGGCGATTCCTGATCAACCTAATGCGTGATAGCGAAATATCTTTGAAGGAGATTGTAGTCCTATATATTGTCTCTGTCTAGGATCTTACAATTCGAAAAATAATCGAACGGGATGGGAGAAAACTTACATTGAAGTTGGATTATTGCGGGCGCCTCTAGCTGTTGCTCGCCCCTGCGCGTGTGCGTTCAGGCGCTCGGCCGCGCGTCTGCCGGCCGACGGTGGTCCAGGGCGGCGCGCGGAGGTGACTGGGGGTGCGCCCGCTTCATGGGAGTCGTCGTGGGTGTTAGGGTTGCGTATCAATTCCCCCTCCGTTCTCTCTATATATACGAATATATATATGGAAACGGATGGTTCAGCGTGGGGGACTTGGGGTCGGCCTGTGTCTTAGGCCTGGGCTCGTTTGAGCAGGCTCTGCTCAACTCAAGAGGCTCGGGTTATTCGAAGCTGGTGAAATCTCAGCTTGGAGGAAAACCCATGGGCTGGGTTTTGGATGGAAGGCTGGGTTTGTTCTTTCTTCTATTTCTTATTTATATAACTTATTAATATATAATCCCCTCATATAATATATATATATATATATATATATATATATATATATATATATATATATATATATATATATATATATATATATATATATATATTTACCTTTATATTTATCTATATATACACACATATATAATATTATATATACACAGACAAAATACAGGTATATTCATTTATACATACATATATAGATATATAATTTATTTATCTATACATACACATATATATATTTATATTTACACATACACCTATGTATACCCATATACATTTATATATAATATATACATTTATATATGAATACACAAATACACTTATATATATATATATATATATATATATATATATATATATATATATATATATATACACACACACATACACTAATATATACACACATACACTAATATATATATATTTATATATACTTACAAATACACACATATTTAATATACATATTTTACCTATAACAATATATCAATATTAATATATAACCTATCAATATTTAATATACATATTTTACCTATATCAAGATATCAATATTAATATATAACCTATCAATATTTAATATACATATTTTACCTATAACAAATATTTAGCAATTAATTGCCAATTCCTAAAAATATATACGAAAATAAATGCCTTTACCAAACATGTCTACAAGGTCGTATTTGGTCCCACTACATACCTACAAAGGCTTGGATTCGGTTCGATCCCAGTTCGGGCTAAGTTGGTACAATCGGGTCATCTAAAATCAATATATTTAATTAATAAATAAATAGTTCATCGGTGGGGGTTAATTCGCAACTTAATCTGGTTTTTCTAGTTAGGACACTCATATGGCTTTGCATTCCCCTACCATGGCTAAACACTAGTCAAAGCACGCTACTGTACTATCCGTGCCATGATTCCTAGCCGTCTTGTACTTCAAAACTCAACCATGATTAAAATCATCTACCGTAATAATTAAGTAAATAATTATTTATAATATTCTAAAATCACTATTTAAATCAAATAAATAAAATAAAAAAAATATTTCAAAATTTCGGGAAGGGGAGCTACACTTATCACCACACACAAACCTAAGAATCATGTATTGTATGCTTATGTCTGATAATGTGGCAGTGAACATGAAATTTCTGATCTTGAATGTATTTAAACTACTATTAAATATAAAATTGAATGTTAAATATATGTTGATGTGACTGTGATATTGATTTACATGTTTGTTGCATTGTGGTATGGTTTAATTGGGGATTTGGGTTTCCAAAATCAACATTTGGAAATTGTATAGATACTTGGGGTCAAAATTCATATTCTGGTACTTCATGATTTGCATAACTGATTTCATTTGCTGAATGTTGGAAAACTGAAACCAATTTACCTTGAGAACCTGGAACTGAGATGTCCTTATGTGTTTGAGTTTATTAGATGTTAGTATTAGCTAAGGTAGGTTAGGGCTGCCTTGTATCAGCTAAGAATAAGTGAGTGAGGTTGAGAGTTAGCTGGGATTTTGATAGGATTAGGACTTTGGGATTTCGAATGTTGATGTACGTATATAGGCTTGAGTATATACATATGTAATATGTTATGGTTAGTTGAGGTAAGGTTGATATATGAGATAGAGTATGATGGATATAGGTATTTGGTTATGTGGGTAGTCTTAAGTATAGGTAATGGGATTACCTAGGTGATATGTGACTGGGTATTGGGTGCTAAGGTATTAGCTTACATTTGTGGTAAGGTATATGTTGATACATAGGATGTTGACCTAGTACGACCTAGAAAGAGCCTAGTTAACCTTTTTTTTACTAGAGTTGACCAAAAGTCAACATTGAGTCTGGATGTGACCAATTGACCTAGTTTGACTAAGAGTATTGACTTGGGTTAACCCAGAGTTGACCAATTTTGACTTGGACCTAGTTTGACCTAGACAGTTGACCAGGTTTGACTTAGAGTTGACTTTGACCTAGATTGGCCTAGAAATTATGTAGATTGCATCATAAACTTTATTTGTCTTATTTTAAATACATCATAACCTGTACTGCTCTATTTAGGACATTGTGACTCCGGTGCAGACATCTGATATTACACCACTCTTTTCAGAGTATCAGGCGAGTACATTCTCTGATAGTTCTTTCATTTATTTGTCAGTTATTGTACTTCAGTTCTAGTTAGTTTTATGTGATTCTCTGTTACAACATGTATGGATATTTCTGGATTCATGTATGCGACACACATACCATATTGTCTGGCCTCTATTACTGGAATCATTGCTAGTATCATCTGTTTTGGCTGGACTCTTCTCGATTCTCGTGTCTTGTACTGGATTCACTTGTATTACAGGGCGGAGAAATATTGATTAAGACATGTAGACATATCCCAAATCTGGAATCTTCCTACCGGAATCTACTGGAAGTATAGCCATCTATCACCAGATCAGTGAGAGATGTGCCTGATACCTACAGTCGTTTACATGTCGATCTCAGTATTTTAAAACACACTATTAGATTATAGCTGGTCTCACCTGGATTCTTGATCACTGACTAGAATCGTCTTATACTGGATTCATCTTGTATGAGATTCGTTCCGTACTGGATTTACATAGGATTACACTTGTTTACATTTACTGTTTGGACTTATATCATGTTACTCTAGTTCAGCTAGTTTCTATTTACAGTCTTCATTGCCATGATTCTACTCTTATTTTAGTTACTTTACTTTCTTTGTATCTTATTTGTTTCTCTATACCATCACCTGAATATAAACCACCATGTTCATCAATAAAACTGTCTATAACTGCTTTATAGTTCTCTGTCATTTACTTGGGTTTTCTTGATGAGTTGTACTCGTTCCTGTCCTGACTGGACCTGTTCAAAATATTACAGATGCCTGCCCCGAGGACACTTGCCCTACTTACTATGGACCAGGAGACGGCTTAGATTCCTTTGGCCCCGACACTCAGGAGTGATCGGGAGATTAGCTAGATGTCTTGGTTTAGTTTCCATGTTTTAGAATTTTAATTGTAAATAAGTTGAGATATGTTATCTTGAGATTGTTGGAGTTTATATTATTTTTAGTAGTTGGTTTTTATTGTTGTATTTAGTCTTAGTTATAATCTTCTGTGTTATCATATCGTGCTTAGACTATGATTGAGATTATATTATATCTATACTTGTCCTCCATTCGGAGTTGAGATTTGACAAGTACATTATATAATTGTGTGATTTATTGGTTAAATAGTGACCTAGAACAGCGTTTTACCGCCGACACTGCGACGTAGGCTGGGCACTGTTACGTACTCGTACCCTCGCAGTGGGTGCGGGTCATGACACCACCTGGTCTTTGTCTCTCGGCTTTCACCTGCTGGCACACCAAGCATCGAGATACAAACTGAGCTACCTCTCGCTTCATGCCATACCACCATACGTGCTCCCTCAGGTCTTGTACATCTTGTTGGCTCCAGGATGCATAGAGTACTGAAAACGATGCGCTTCTTACAGAATCTCCTCCCGAAGCTCTCCACTCGGAATGCACAATCTAGTACCATGCCTCAACAACCCATCTTCGGCTATAGAGAAATTGTCTAGCAATCCTGCCTGCACCTGCTCCCTAATGCTCCTAAGGGTTACGTCATCAAACTGTGCTGATCTGACTCTGTCCATCAACGCAGACTGAATCTGTAAACCCCACATCTGAACCTCCATGCCCGGAACGATCACCTCGATACCCAAACTATCGAGATCGGCTAATAGATGACGATCTACCGTCAAATACATAGCGACTGGATACCTGCTCAAGGCATCTACAACTACGTTGGCCTTTCATAGATGGTACTGTAAAAAGATATTGAAGTCTTTTATCAGTTCTAGCTACCATCTCTGCCTCATATTCAATTTCTTCTGGGTGAACACTTACTTCAAGCTCTTGTGATCCGTGAAGATCTCAACTCGCTCCGTACAGGTAGTGCTTCCACAGCTTCAAAACAAAAAAATAACAACTGTCAACTCCAGATCATGGGTAGGGTAGTTCTTCTCATGAGGACGTAATTACCTGGATGCATAGACAATCGCCTCCTGTGCTGCTGAAGAACGCAACCCAAGCCCTTTCCAGATACGTTACTGTAGATAGTGAAACCATATGTCCCTGATGGCAACGTCAAAATAAGAGCTGTAGTCAACCTCTTCTTCAGCTCATCAAAAGCAGTCTGATACTCCTCGGTCCAGACGAACTTTATGTCTTTCCTGGTGAGTCTAGTCATCAGCTCTGCAATCCGAGAGAAATCCTGAACGAACTTCCTGTAGTAGCCTGCTAGACCCTAAAAGTTCCGAATATCGACGACTGAGCTCGGTGTGGACCAAGAATCCACTGCTAAAATCTTCTTCGGGTCCACTAAGATCCCATGCTCGGTCACAACGTGACCAAAGAACTCTACCTGCCCCAGGAGGAACTCATATTTCGACAGCTTCCCATACAACTGCTCCTTCCTGAGAGTCTTGAGCACAATCCGCAGATGCTACTCGTGCTCCTTTGGCATCTCAAACTCTGGCTCTCCCGACGGTTTACCTCTTATAATACTGTCGATATACTATGGTTCCAGGCCATGGGCATACTCAATTCACTGACACACTATCCAGAATAATATACCACACCTTAAAGGATACTATCTTCTATTGTCTGCCTCAGTTCCTCTATCACCTAACACTGCTTAATCATGCACTCTATTGATTCACTCATCTATCTAGAACACTCTCTCTAGGGTGACTACCCAAGTCTTGGCAATGTCTACACAAGGCACTAACTCCTCTGTATGATACTTGAATGGTACTCCTATACTAGGTTATTCATATCCCTCCTCTAACTAGTCACTTAAAATGTTGGTGCCTAAACCTCTATAACACTTGAAATACTTTGGATATTGCTACTAGGGTACTCCTCCTATTCTGGCACTTGGTGCAACTTCTACCTTAACACTTATTAATCACTCTAGGGTTCTCATCTATATTTAATTATCAACAATCATATACAATACTTCTAACCATACTCTAAACTATTAACACTATTAATACTCAAGGACACAGACCTATTGCAAGTCACCAAACCATCACACTACGAAGAACCTATAATGAAATGAGACTCTACAAGGACCTGGACTAATGTCAGATACATTACAGTCTTACAGATACAACATAGATGGTCCTTAGGAAGTTATACATGCAACTTAGACTGGAATATACTTTTTCGTCTAGAATCCTCGCCACGCCGACTAGTATGGCTGCAAGAAATCTCAAATCTCATGACCAAGATATGTACATCCGAAGTAAGGACTCTATGTTTCTGTCATGTCGGCTAATATAGCTGCAATAAACTCCAGGTTCCATAACCAAGTAGACGTTTACCTTCCCTATTATTTCCATCAACATATGTTATCAGAAGATAACGTAATTCAGGCCATAAAATTCATCTCGATATGAACAATCAAAGTCAGCGATGATCCAACAAAATTAAATTCAATAACAAGGAGCAAGGGTGAACAGAAACAAAAAGAAATAATTTCAATTGACGTTCAACAAAGATTCTCAAGGGTCGTCCCAAGAATCTCTCAAAAGTCCTAAATGTGATTGAGTAACTCCTATCATAACCTAGAACCTATATCCTAAGAGCAGGCTCGTAATTAGTACTCTTAGTCGAGTACCATTATGAAATTGTACTAGTTGCGACACTGGCCTGCATGGGCTACCATAAAAATATGTCACGACCCGCATCCTGTTTAGGGGCACGAGCACGTGGGTACGTCCAGCCTACGCCACAGCATCGGCGGTAGAACGCTGTAAGGATCATCTAGAACATATAGTATCTAAGACACAATAATATAATCTGTCATCTCCGCACAGAGGAATATAATCACCACTCAATCACATAATTCTAAGGAAGATAAGCATGATGATAAAGATAAAGATAAAGATGAAATAAATAGTCTGAAATAGTGCCGAGTTACAATCACAAGTTCAGAATTTAAAGACATAACACAAATCCTAAATAAATACTACAAGTCTCAAAGTATCAAGCTGGAATATAATCCATACAAAATCTAGCTAAACTAAGTCACTACAGGCGGTACGTCCTCTACGAGCACCGGATCCACATGCAGGTCCTGGTCGTAGACTCCATCTATGCCAAACACGTAGTAGGTCGGACAATCTGCATCTAAATCCTCTAAAAAACAATGGGGATTATCCTGTCAGGATATGAGCAAGTACAAATGCCAATAGCAGTTCCATGTGAATTGACAAATATTATAAGAGACAATTATAATGAAATACAAGATAAAATGTCAAACTAGAAGTAAAAACAATAAAGCAGACTGGATATCATGTCAGGGTGAGATATAAGGTAAAACTGGAATATAAACAGTGAAAAGTAATATGAGGTATGATGCAAATATAAAAAGAAAGTGCCATGAGATATTAGAGCATTATGTGATCGGCTTGGGTCAGGATCAGGCTGTTCTGTTTGACTGACTATCACTGAAAATGCATATATAGGGTCAAGCCGGCTAACCTGGAAAGCGAGCACAAGAAATATAGGATCTAGCTACACCCTACGTGCAGTGAGGTGGAGCCAGCACAGGAATAAATGACAGGATGGGTATTGATCACATAACCTCTAATAACTCCCCCAATCTCCCGAATAGTATCATGGATCCAACCATGACACGTCATGGCACAAAATTTAAAAGCAAGGGGCCAGCCCACTCCCAGATCGGTGTCTATATAAGTACAGAAAACAAAATCGAACAATGTACTTATATACCAGGTAAACCAGGAATAACATCTCATGACGAGATCCAATATATACTAGTCCGTGTAACCTCGTGTCAAAAATTAAGTAAAATACTACAACTGAATTGGATATAGTAGATGATAAAAACTATCAGAGAATGTACTCATCTGCTGTCCTGAGCTGGGGAAATCAATACTACCAATCACTCAAATGAGCCACGAACGATCAACTCGTACAACAGTCTCCTAATACTGAAACAGACATTACCAACGTTCTCAGAGTAGTCAAATTGGCTAGAATAGCCTATTCATAAGTCCAATTCTGGACACAGGGGCAAAACGATAATTTTGGGCCAAAACGATGTCCGTCGTTGGACTCGCTTTGCACCGAAAAGTGTGCCACTATCTACGGTCTCAAAAGTCATCAAACTATATGTCTACGGGTCCGGTTTGACAAGACGAACCCAACCGTATGTCCAAAGTTGGATTTCGGTGGGCCGTGTACAGATTCGTCCGTTGGATCGAGTCGCGGGCCCGCCAAAATAGTGTTTCGGTCGACCTTATCAGAATCGAACCAAACTTGGCATACAGAACCAAAAAAAGACACGGTCATTGTAGTGCCCCAAAATTTGTGATACGTATTTTATACGTAATCGTATTTCTGACCAGTATTTTTTTATTTTTCTTGACCAGTTAAGTTGTGGTGTATTTCATACTTAGCATTGTAGTTTAATTGTCATTTATCATTCCTAAATTAATTCTGATTTAATGGAGCTTGGTTTTATTTGGATAGGAGAAGGAATTGGTTTGGTTTGGTTTATTATGCATTGGACCATCTTAGCTAACCTCCACCCTCAACACAACTTATCCTCCCCCATTAAAATCCCCACCTAACACTCTCTCTCCTCATTATTTTCCTCCATTAATTCTTCTTCTTCCTCCACACAACTCTCCAACCCATTAGGTGTCACACCCCGATTCGGGAATCGTTCGCCTCCGCTTAGATTCACGCTGAATCGTTCGTCCTCGCTAAGGCGTGATGCCGTACAAGTCTGGAATTGCACTTGTACAAGGCGTGCTCGTGTTCCTTTTATAAAAGAGACATTTTGAATAGAGATTCGCAGCGGATGATAGAGAAGTTTTGGCAACACAGATATGATCTGAAATAAGTTCTTTATTGATTTCTTTGAAATTACATTGCATAAACATAAGGCTCTCAAACAGCCGAGATGAAAGGCCAAACTTGGCTACAACATTGCAGAAATATTGAAATGAGATACAACTTGTTCCATACATCATATCCCTTTATTAATAATGCAGCAATAACCACCTTCAGCAAAATGCCTTCTTCTTCAAGTGGAAACTTCAAGATGTACGAAGCTTCTAAAGAGTCGGACAGCAAGCCTTCAGCGTCTATAATTATCCACTAGGTTCCCGGCACCTGTGGAGACGAGGGTCAGTACATTGCCACATATGTACTGGTGAGCGGCCGTAACCAATCTCACCATAAATCAACAGTAGTAAAATTACATGAATGTTCACTATTGATTTGTATTCTTTCTATCTTGCCTTAGGGTCCATTAACAATTCATATATTTGATGAGAAATATAAGAAGCATACAGTGATGTTAGAAACATAAGCAATTCATGTTGTTCTAACATAAGCAGTTCATATTGATCACCAATTTGGTGAATCTTACCCACGGTCGATAGCCATCCCTGTACATATTTATGAATACCACTTACTCTGCCTGCATAAGACAATGTTAGCTATGCCACCTGTCTATATGAAGGTCACTGACTACACGCCATCTGGGACATCTTGGTCGAACGGCTCCCCTTCATCGGTGGGTAGCTAGCCCATCCGGAAGGTTCCCGAAAGACCGTGCTACTACTTCAGTACTGTGCTACTACTTCAGCACTGCGTTCCTCCTAGGCCGAATCGGTTCCGTGGCCTCGGAGTACCGTTCGAGGAACTACCTTGTATACAAGTTGTCCATGACCATGCATGCAATGCAACTTAACTAATAAGAGACACGACATGCATGATAATAGCATCTTCCACACATATTCATAGTTCTCATTTCATCTTGCCATTTTCCCATCTTTCCATCTTACCAACTTGCCTTGAGCCATAGGCTCGTATATTCGTTCATCCAACCAAGGGACTATTCATGTTTAACCCATTCTTTCGAACCGAAGTCCGATATACTTACCGCCCAATACTTGGGTCTTTGCATCACCTGTTAAACAATTCATATAGCATACGAGCATCATTCGATTTGCAACATAAGCCTAGCCATGTGATAATTTATCTTTCATTATCTTTCCCGTATTATTACTAGGCATCTTTTATTAAGCACCGAACGCAATAACAAGTCTACCATTGTTATGCGCGAAGATCAAGGATCGTCGAAGGATCAAAGCCACTCACTTGTTGGTGAATTGCCGAGAGAAAGAGGTCTTCCACGCAACGTCACCCGAGGTTCACCGCGTTAGCACCTGCATTGGCACCAACGTTTGGTCAGCATACTTCTTCTCTTTCTCTCAGTTATTCGATATGAAATGCGTAGACGGTGAAAGTAAATCCATAAAAACATTCATCGAAAACAATCACGAAAACGCACACAAAAGCCAACAGCAAAAGCGACATCGAAAACCAGCAGGACAACGGTCTCGGGGTAAGCGACTCTTATATAGAACTCTTCCCCCAAGACGCGCGCCACTGCATCTTGGGCATCATTTCAAAAGAGTCCAATCCATAATGAGGAAAGGATCTCAATTTATTATCCCGCGATCCTGGTAAAGTTTCCCCAATTCCCATCCGACTCGGCCATTCGGCCGCTAGCCCGCACCGTGCTCCGCAACGGATTCAGGGCATTACATATTAATACACTAACAAAAAGTTTCGTCCTCGAAACTTAAACACAAACCCACCTAGGTCAAACAACGAAGGAAACTTTTCCTTCACCTCTGCCTCAAGTTCCCATGTCGACTCTTCGACGGAATGATTTCGCCAAAGCACTCGAACCAAAGAAACAACTCGGTTCCGCAAGATTTTATCTTTCCTATCCAAGATCTGCACGGGTTTCTCCACATAAGACAAGTCAGCTTTTAGCCCTAACGGACCGAAGTCTACCACGTGGCTTGGATCATGTACATACTTCCGTAGTTGGGAAACATGGAAGATATCGTGCACTCCATCCAATGCCGGTGGCAGCGCGATCTGATAGGCAACAGGGCCGACTCGCTTAAGAATTTCAAACGGGCCAATAAATCTCGGACTTAGCTTCCCCTTCGCACCGAATCGCATAACTCCGCGCATCGGTGACACCTTCAGAAATATGTGGTCGCCCACCATAAATTCCAATGGTCGTCGATGAGTATCCGCATAACTCTTCTGCCGACTTTGCGCCACACGTAACTTCTCCCGAATCATGCGGACCTTCTCGACGGCCTGTTCCACCATCTCCGGACCAAGTACCTGTCGTTCACCGACTTCATCCCAACAAATCGGAGACCGACACCTTCGTCCGTACAGTGCTTCATACGGGGCCATTTCTATACTTGACTGGTAACTGTTATTGTAGGCAAATTCTGCTAGCGGCAAGTGAGTATCCCAACTAGTCTTCAGATCAATAGCACAAAGCTGAAGCATGTCTTCAAGTATCTGATTTACCCTCTCGGTCTGGCCATCGGTTTGAGGATGGTATGCAGAACTAAATTTCAATTGTGTTCCCATGGCAGCATGCAAACTGACCCAGAAACGCGATACAAATCGCCCATCCCGATCCGACACTATTGATGCTGGCACTCCATGCAGTCGGACGATTTCATCCACGTATAGCTGAGCCAACCGGTCGACGCTCCATGTGGTTTTCATTGCGAGAAAATGTGCAGATTTGGTTAATCGATCAACGATGACCCAAATTGCATCATTCCCCCGCTGCGTCTTCGGCAAGCCAACTATAAAATCCATGGTTATATGATCCCATTTCCATTCTGGGATCGCGAGGTTCTGCATCTCCCCGCCGGGCCTCTGGTGTTCCACTTTGACTCGTTGACACGCTAAGCATCGCGAGACAAAGAGGGCCACATCTCGTTTCATGCCGTGCCACCAGAAGGTCGTGCGCAAATCTTTATATATTTTTGTACTTCCCGGATGCAAAGAATACTTGGCATAATGGGCCTCTGTCAAGATTTCTTTCCGGAGTTCTTCATCCTTCGGGACACATAGCCTCCCCTTGAGTCGCAATGATCCATCCTCGTGCCTGGTGAAGTCGCTGGCTTCACCCTTTTCCACTATTCTGCCAATCTTAATCAAGAACTCATCTGTCCTCTGTGCCGTCTTTATCTTTTCTAACAAACTCGGCTCAAGTTGAAGTTGAGCCAATTTTGCATTTCGGCCACGAATCTGGAGCTCAATTCCCATACTTTCTAATTCCTCCAGTATTCGTTTGTCAACACTGAGTGATCCCATAAAGTTTCGACTCAACGCGTCCGCCACCACATTGTCTTTTCCTGGGGTGTACGCAATCGTCAAGTCGTAATCTTTTATAAGCTCCAACCAACGTCTTTGTCGCAAATTTAAATCTTTTTGAGTAAAGATGTACTTCAGGCTTTTATGATCGGTGAAGATCTCGCAAGCCACTCCATATAAGTAGTGCCTCCACAATTTCAATGCAAACACTATCGCTGCCAATTCCAAATCATGCGTTGGATAATTTTTCTCGTACGGCTTAAGCTGTCTCGAGGCATAAGATATCACTTTCCCTCTCTGAGTCAACACACATCCCAAACCCAATCCGGACGCATCGCTGTATATCTGGAATCCCTCGACGCCGTCTGGAAGTGTAAGGATTGGAGCTGATACGAGACGTTGCTTCAGATTTTGAAAGCAAGCCTCGCACTCATCAGTCCAATCGAATGCAACTCCCTTCTGGGTTAGTCGAGTTAGAGGCGCTACCACTTTTGAAAAATCCTTGACAAACTTCCTGTAGTAGCCTGCCAAGCCGAGGAAACTTCGAATCTCGCTCGCCGACGTGGGTTGCTTCCAATCCACTACGGCTTCAATTTTCTTTGGGTCAACGGACACACCTTCCGCCGAGATAACGTGCCCTAGGAACGACACGCTACTCATCCAAAACTCACATTTGCTCAGCTTGGCATAGAGCTGATTTTCCCGTAGAGTCTGTAACACTGTCCTCAAATGTTCTGTATGGTCTTCTCTGTTCTTCGAGTAGATTAGGATGTCGTCGATGAACACGACCGCAAATTTATCCAAAAAGGGCCGGAAGACTCTGTTCATCATATCCATGAAAGCGGCAGGGGCGTTGGTCAGTCCGAAGGGCATGACCAAGAATTCATAGTGTCCGTATCTGGTTCGGAATGCGGACTTAGAAATGTCATCTAGTTTGATCTTTAACTGATGGTAGCCTGAGCGAAGATCAATCTTTGAAAATACAGACGCCCCTTGCAACTGATCGAAGAGGTCATCTATTCGAGGCAACGGGTACTGGTTCCGAATTGTAACTTTGTTTAGCTCACGGTAGTCGATGCACAGCCGCATCGATCCATCTTTCTTTTTCACAAATAGCACCGGAGCACCCCATGGTGAAACACTGGGTCTGATGTATCCCTTGTCTAATAATTCCTGTAGCTGTACTTTGAGTTCCTTCAATTCAGCAGGCGCCATCCTGTATGGTGCCCTTGAGATCGGACGAGTATCTGGAAATGTATCGATAGTGAATTCAATCTCTCGGTCCGGAGGCATTCCGGGTATCTCGTCAGGAAACACATCAGGAAATTCTGCCACGACTTCAGTGTTAGCTGAGTCTGCACCATTCTTGCGTGTGTCTCGAACAGAAGCAAGGTACCCTTCGCAGCCAGAATGAAGCAATCGCCGGGCCGTAGTAGCTGAAATCACCATCGAAGCCTTCGCCGATGAACTGGCCGAGTAAGAGAATTTTGTTCCTCCAGATAGGCGAAACATAACTCGCTTCTTCGCACAGTCAATCGTCGCACAACATGCACTTAACCAGTCCATTCCCAGAATGATATCAAAATCTTTCATATCAAGCTCGACTACATCTAATGGTAGCCTTCTCTTCCCGATACATATGTAACCATCCCTACACATCATGTTAGTAGGCATCTCCACTCCTGATAGAGTACTAACACTAAGGTACATATCCAACATTGTCATTTTTATTTCATGTTCCTTAACATAGTCTTTAGATATAAAACTATGTGAAGCACCAGAATCAAATAAAGTACGTGCAGGAATGCCATTAAATAACAATATACCTGTCACGACAGTATCTGATGCAAATGATGCTTCCTCCTGAGTCAATGCAAAGACTCGGCCCTGGGCACCGGGCCTCTGATTCTGTTGTGGCTGAGGAGGTCGTGGTGCCTGTCCACGATTCTGTTGATATTGTTGGTGATGCTGCTGCCTCGGAGGGTTCTGGTGGCCCCTCCCTGGACAGTCTCTGAATCCGTGGCCCATGCGACCACATTTGAAGCATCCACCCTCTAGCACCTGACATTCGTTAGCAAAGTGCCCTTTGTTGTGGCACTTGTTGCAGAATGGTCCACCCTGGTTGGGTCGTTGAAAGCCACCGTGGTTCTGACGCTTAGGCGCCTCATATCTGCCCCCGTTGTTCGGTCTCTTGTTATGCAGATTCTGCACCGACGCTTGCACTGGCGCCGTCGCAGGATAGTGTGGGTCCAATTCCTTCGCGTGCTCATAAGACTCCTGAAAAGTCTTATATTTCTGAACCACAACTTGAGCCTTCAGAGCAGGCCTCAAGCCCTGCTCAAACCGACGAGCCTTAGATGCTTCGTCAGTAAACTTCGTGATCGCATACTGAGACAGTCTAGAAAACTCTGCCTCATACTCCTTCACCGTCATGTTCCCCTGTTCGAGCTTCTGGAACTCCAATTCCTTAGCTCGCTGCTCAGTCGAAGAGAAGTACTGAGCCAAAAATGCCTCGCGGAACATCAGCCAAGTGATTTTCGTTATTCCATTCACTCCCGCTAGAATTCTTTTCTGACTTTGCCACCAGTAGTGTGCGTTGGAAACCAGCAGTAGTTTCACACACGAGACCCTCTTGGATCCAACAATACCCAAAGCTTCCAGGTGATCTTCCACTTCAACTAGCCAATCCATAGCAATGGTGGCTTCTTCTGTCCCTTTGAATTCTTTGTTACAGATCTTCTTAAACTTTGTTATGTCGGCCACAGCAGTGGTCTTCTTAGCCGCCGGGGGTTCCTCTGCCTCCACTAGTTCGCTCTCTCGGGAGACTGGAGTGCCTTGAGCCCCATTGTTCACCACTGTTCGGACCAACTGTTGCAGGGTATCTAGCTGCTTCTGTTGGGCCTCGAATTGCTTCGCGTTCTGCCTCTGCTGGCTCTCCATCATAGCCAGCATCCTCTCCATAGGGTCGGTTGAGGCTACCACCCTTGAGCTACTCGCGTTGTTTGTCGTACCCGCCTTTGTCATCTCTGCAAAACAGAGGAGCTTGTTAGTCTCATAATATATTTATGGACTTATTGTATGGAACATCTCATTTCGGGACATTTAAAACCAAAGTTGTTCGAGAAGCAATAAAGCTTGTGTCATTTTCGAAATCTTTAAAACCAAGAAATTCCCAAGGATGTAAAGCCGTGCTCTGATACCAAACTGTCACGCCCCGATTCGGGAATCGTTCGCCTCCGCTTAGATTCACGCCGAATCGTTCGTCCTCGCTAAGGCGTGATGCCGTACAAGTCTGGAATTGCACTTGTACAAGGCGTGCTCGTGTTCCTTTTATAAAAGAGACATTTTGAATAGAGATTCGCAGCGGATGATAGAGAAGTTTTGGCAACACAGATATGATCTGAAATAAGTTCTTTATTGATTTCTTTGAAATTACATTGCATAAACATAAGGCTCTCAAACAGCCGAGATGAAAGGCCAAACTTGGCTACAACATTGCAGAAATATTGAAATGAGATACAACTTATTCCATACATCATATCCCTTTATTAATAATGCAGCAATAACCACCTTCAGCAAAATGCCTTCTTCTTCAAGTGGAAACTTCAAGATGTACGAAGCTTCTAAAGAGTCGGACAGCAAGCCTTCAGCGTCTATGATTATCCACTAGGTTCCCGGCACCTGTGGAGACGAGGGTCAGTACATTGCCACATATGTACTGGTGAGCGGCCGTAACCAATCTCACCATAAATCAACAGTAGTAAAATTACATGAATGTTCACTATTGATTTGTATTCTTTCTATCTTGCCTTAGGGTCCATTAACAATTCATATATTTGATGAGAAATATAAGAAGCATACAGTGATGTTAGAAACATAAGCAATTCATGTTGTTCTAACATAAGCAGTTCATATTGATCACCAATTTGGTGAATCTTACCCACGGTCGATAGCCATCCCTGTACATATTTATGAATACCACTTACTCTGCCTGCATAAGACAATGTTAGCTATACCACCTGTCTATATGAAGGTCACTGACTACACGCCATCTGGGACATCTTGGTCGGACGGCTCCCCTTCATCGGTGGGTAGCTAGCCCATCCGGAAGGTTCCCGAAAGACCGTGCTACTACTTCAGCACTGTGCTACTACTTCAGCACTGCGTTCCTCCTAGGCCGAATCGGTTCCGTGGCCTCGGAGTACCGTTCGAGGAACTACCTTGTATACAAGTTGTCCATGACCATGCATGCAATGCAACTTAACTAATAAGAGACACGACATGCATGATAATAGCATCTTCCACACATATTCATAGTTCTCATTTCATCTTGCCATTTTCCCATCTTTCCATCTTACCAACTTGCCTTGAGCCATAGGCTCGTATATTCGTTCATCCAACCAAGGGACTATTCATGTTTAACCCATTCTTTCGAACCGAAGTCCTATACTTACCGCCCAATACTTGGGTCTTTGCATCACCTGTTAAACAATTCATATAGCATACGAGCATCATTCGATTTGCAACATAAGCCTAGCCATGTGATAATTTATCTTTCATTATCTTTCCCGTATTATTACTAGGCATCTTTTATTAAGCACCGAACGCAATAACAAGTCTACCATTGTTATGCGCGAAGATCAAGGATCGTCGAAGGATCAAAGCCACTCACTTGTTGGTGAATTGCCGAGAGAAAGAGGTCTTCCACGCAACGTCACCCGAGGTTCACCGCGTTAGCACCTGCATTGGCACCAACGTTTGGTCAGCATACTTCTTCTCTTTCTCTCAGTTATTCGATATGAAATGCGTAGACGGTGAAAGTAAATCCATGAAAACATTCATCGAAAACAATCACGAAAACGCACACAAAAGCCAACAGCAAAAGCGACATCGAAAACCAGCAGGACAACGGTCTCGGGGCAAGCGACTCTTATATAGAACTCTTCCCCCAAGACGCGCGCCACTGCATCATGGGCATCATTTCAAAAGAGTCCAATCCATAACGAGGAAAGGATCTCAATTTATTATCCCGCGATCCTGGTAAAGTTTCCCCAATTCCCATCCGACTCGGCCATTCGGCCGCTAGCCCGCACCGTGCTCCGCAACGGATTCAGGGCATTACATTAGGCAAGTACACCTTGCCAACAAATAAGCACCCAATTTTATTTGTCCATTTGATAGATTAGGACATGTAGATCAACATTAGAACTTGGAATTTTGTGATTTGGAGCTTTCATTCTTCTAGATCTAGGTTTTAACCATTTTTGGAAATCCTTGGTTTTGATCTATTAAACTTTGATTTTTGCTTGTTTTGATGCTTCCATGTGGAAGAGAATTCAATTTTACTCAAGTTAGAACTTTGAAAATCTAGATTTGGTTTTGATTTGACAAAAATATGAAGATTTGAAGTTCTTGGTATTTTTGGACTGCTCTCGGCCAGGAAGAACAGCCCCCTGCATTGCGCTTTTTAGCGCATGGCCGATTGCGCACCCTGGCCTGTGCTCTTTAGCGCATGGCCGTTTGTGCAGTCACTTGGCCAGCGCTTTGCGCTGCGCTGGACTGCGCTGGCGCAAGCTAGCCATGCGCAATCCAGCCATGCGCAAAGTAACCCCTACGCAATTCAATTCTGCGCAATCTGCTCCTGCGCAGTCCACTTCTGCGCAATCCATCTCATGCGCAATCTGACCCTGCGCTATTCCTTCCTGTGCAACCTGATCTCTGCGCAGTCTACCCTTGCGCAATCCTCCCTTGCACAATCCAATCAATGCACAAGGCAGCCCCTGTACCCTTGGTCCATGTGCAATGACCCATTGTGCAGTACATCCCCTGTGCCCCTTTAACCCTGTGCCCTTTGACCCCATGCGCAGTCTACCCTTGCGCAAGGTAACCCTTGCGCAAGGCAACTCTTGCGCAGCTCTTCCATGCGCAGTGCATACCCTGCGCAGCCCAACCCCTGACCCTCTTGCACAACCCACTTGTCTATGATAAATTTGTTTATTTCTTGAGCTTGGCTCTTCTATAGCCCTGTATATTGATATTTTATTAGATATTTTACGCCCATTTTATATCCTTACGCCTTTTGTCATGAACTTGATTTTACTTAATATGTTGGAATAACTATTGTACATGTCACGGTATGGCAAGGAACTAGCATAACATGACAGTGACCCATAATGGTGCACTCCTGACATGACCAACCTGACTTGATAGTGGCCTGTGGCGGCGCACTCCTGACTTGACATGACTTGATAACTTAGCTTGACATGTCTTGACACCGTGGGTGTTCCTGCTTGCTTGTGCAATCCACTCGTATTGTCTTGCATCATGTCTAGGACGTGACTCCCTGGTTTCCATGGTCAGGGATTCATACTGAATCTGGCTAGGTTAATGACTAGATTGATCAATTAGTTCATGGAGAATTTCCCAGTTACCTGTTGCCCCTTTGGTCCCGGCCCTATATATATATACATGGGATTTGTTGCTATCCGTCGAGATGAGCGCACTTCCAGCCCGCCGTCGAGCGTGGTACCTTAGGACACATGTATCTTACTACAGTGTGTCTGCTATATCATGCTATCTTTTCCTTTTCTTGCTGGAAGCATTCAGGTAGTAACAAACAGGTAACCGGACTTGGAATTCTCATTGCATCTTGTTAGTAATCAGGTCTGTGATAACCCTAGTTAGTTAAAGTAGTAAGCCGTAGTACTTGCTTGGCCGTTATTGATTGGATGGAGTCTAGTCCCTCTTGTCCTGTCCTGATCCTGTGCAAGGTCATGACATGACATGATTACTCGTGCTTTACCTTAATCATGTTTAATTGCAAGTCTTGAATTCGCGTATTTTATCTTGCCGATAAATGGTGGGAGAAACCAAGTTCCGTTCAGACGAAGGGTTACAACCCCGGTCCTTGTTTGGTTTACGGGTTGTAACCTGGCTATCTGAATAGTCCCATGGTCATCTCATCATATATCATCCTGTCATGCCTTTCCATATGTTCTATCTTTTATCGATTCTGTACAAGATTTGCCTTTTATATATAACTATCATGCCTTTTCTTAAATTACTGTCTCTTGTTATGTAATTATATTATTGTGCTGATTGCTGGCTTTTGTTCTTATTTCGTGGCCTCCTTTGTGGCACTTGCTCTTTCTGGGGTCTGATCCAGCTGGTTTTGTATGGCCAGATACCGGAGCAGCAGCAAAGGATCTACCTGCTTTCCAGCCCGATGGTGAACACTAGACGGAACCCGGGCAACGAGTGGGTTTTCTCTTTTTGTTTCTCCCACTGTATTGTTAACTGATATTCTTTTGAGGCGTTTAGCCGACGAGCACTTGTTAGCTCGATGCACTTTACTTTCTGTCTACCTACGGGCTATAATCATGATTGGCAACTCGAGGTTGATCATGTATGACTTAACTCTTGCTAGTCCTTACATTTTGTACGACTAGCTTTATGATCATCTGGATATGTAATGTTTGGGACGCCTTACAATTGTATATTTGGTGGTCTGATATCTTGTTATTATCCTTACTTGTTGAGATTGAGACAATAGCTTGATTTGACCCTAAGAGACTGATGGTTTGTAGCGTACCCTCACATAGCTAGACAGCCGTGACCGTATAGCGGGATGGTTGCCGTTCCGTTATACGTAGCTGGCTGTGCACGTCCCCGTTCTTCAGTATTCTGGTTCTGGGGCGTGACACGGTTTAAGTGGTGGCCCATGCAGGTCTTGGCATTCAAGAAATGTGAGGGTTATCGAATAGATGTCTCAATCTGTACTCGCCTTTGATCCCCACTCGTAATTCTTATCTCCTTGGATTCCTGACTTGATAACATGCTTGCATCATTGTTCCATCCTGGTCCTTCCTTAATATCCCTGATGTCATTTGCTTCAGTGGCATCATTTCTGTTGATCAGCCAGAAGGAGCTCAGCCAGCAGCCCAACAATAGGAAGAAGATCAAGATCAGTCCTCAGCAGCCGCCTCCCGAGCCATACCTCCTGGAGAACCAGTGCCCCTAGTCCAGCCAGTTCAGCCAGCAGGATCAGAGGATGGGGCCTTGATAGGGCTCATCCGTGAGTTGATTGCGTCTCAGGATCGTCGAGGTGATGCCTTGCAGCAAGCAGTACAAGAAGCTCTGAACAGAAGTGGTCCTCGAGGGAACAGTGCGGTCAACAATTTCAAGCGCCTGAACCCTCCCTTCTTCGACGGCAGCGAGGATGCTATTGCTGCAGATGCCTGGCTACAGGACATTGAAGTGATCTTAGAGGCAGCCAGGACCCCTGAAGCAGAGAAGGTGGCGGTGGTGCGCCTGCAGTTACTGGATCTAGCCCGCAGCTGGTGGGCTATGCAAGCAGCGAGTTTGGATACGCCTGTCATGTGGGCGGTATTCAGTGATATGTTCCAGACCAAGTACTTCGACGCAGTGGCTAGATATGACCTGCAGACCAGGTTTAGTAATCTCAGGCAGATGAGCAGGACGGTCGACGGATATGCGGCCGAGTTTTCAAGGTTGAGTCGGTTTGCTCCCACCTTGGTGGCAACCGAGCTAGACAGAGCACAACGATTCCAGCAGGGGCTCCATTTGGAAATCATATTGGCAGTCGAGCAGTTCGAGCACACAACTTTTGATGCCGTCTTGCGAGCAGCGAGGAGGCATGAGTACACTTCCCGAAGGATAACGGACCGAACCGGAGATCGGAAGCGGTCTCACGACCAGATGAACCAATCCTCAGTACCGGCCCCAGCAGCTAGGGCCTTGACCATTGGAGCTACAAGGACAGATTCGGTCACCTCCTTACAGCATTCTGCCCCGATCTATCCCCACCAACGGAAGCAGAAGCAGTCTTCCGCAATGGGCTGCACTCATTACGGGAAGCCAGGGCACGTTGTTTCTGAATGTCGTAGAGCACAGGGGTTGTGCTTGGCTTGTGGAGCACCGAACCACATGATAGGATCTTGCCCGTTCAGAAACAGATCATCATCGACAGTAACTAGTCCCTCGGTTATGGGACCAGCACCAGCACCAGAACCAGCTCCAGTTCACCAACCACAGCAGCTCCCGTTCCCGGGACCATTGCCGACTCAGGCCCAGGCCTTCCAGCAGCAGAGGCCTCAGCAGTTCGCCCTGGCCCAGGCCCAGATCCAGAATCGGCCGAGAGGTATATGTGTCCTCTCATCTTGCTTTTCTACCGTCGTTATGAGGGCACATGTCATGTTCCATGTGTCCTAACTACAACGGTATATCCCGGACCCGAGCCATGTCCTAGATCATTCGAAAACGGTTATTGGTACCAACCTTTTTCGTATGAGGAGAGGCCCGTGTCCCTGTTTGACCAAAGAGAGAGACCTCAAGCGCAAGACTATCAGTTAAGTCCATGTTGCTTGAGTTCATCGCTCCTTGGAGAGTCAAACGTGGGAGTGTGAGGATGATATCCGATCACGTTATCCCAATCGATTTGGCTCGTGAGGTGTAATATCTACCTTATGCCTTGCACTTCGATTTCTTGCTTGCATGTATGATTGTATGTTTGATTGGTAGCATAGATTGCTTGTGATAGTATAGCTGTCCCGACATCTCTAGCCTCTTGATTAAATTCCGAGGACAGAATTATTTTAAGGTGGGTAGGATGTAGTGCCCCAAAATTTGTGATACGTATTTTATACGTGATCGTATTTCTGACCAGTATTTTTTTATTTTTCTTGACCAGTTAAGTTGTGGTGTATTTCATACTTAGCATTGTAGTTTAATTGTTATTTATCATTCCTGAATTAATTCTGATTTAATGGAGCTTGGTTTTATTTGGATAGGAGAAGGAATTGGTTTGGTTTGGTTTATTATGCATTGGACCATCTTAGCTAACCTCCACCCTCAACACAACTTATCCTCCCCCATTAAAATCCCCACCTAACACTCTCTCTCCTCATTATTTTCCTCCATTAATTCTTCTTCTTCCTCCACACAACTCTCCAACCCATTAGGCAAGTGCACCTTGCCAACAAATAAGCACCCAATTTTATTTGTCCATTTGATAGATTAGGACATGTAGATCAACATTAGAACTTGGAATTTTGTGATTTGGAGCTTTCATTCTTCTAGATCTAGGTTTTAACCATTTTTGGAAATCCTTGGTTTTGATCTATTAAACTTTGATTTTTGCTTGTTTTGATGCTTCCATGTGGAAGAGAATTCAATTTTACTCAAGTTAGAACTTTGAAAATCTAGATTTGGTTTTGATTTGACAAAAATATGAAGATTTGAAGTTCTTGGTGTTTTTGGACTGCTCTCGGCCAGGAAGAACAGCCCCCTGCCTTGCGCTTTTTAGCGCATGGCCGATTGCGCACCCTGGCCTGTGCTCTTTAGCGCATGGCCGTTTGCGCAGTCACTTGGCCAGCGCTTTGCGCTGCGCTGGACTGCGCTGGCGCAAGCTAGCCATGCGCAATCCAGCCATGCGCAAAGTAACCCCTGCGCAATTCAATTCTGCACAATCTGCTCCTGCGCAGTCCACTTCTGCGCAATCCATCTCATGCGCAATCTGACCCTGCGCCATCCCTTCCTGCGCAACCTGATCTCTGCGCAGTCTACCCTTGCGCAATCCTCCCTTGCACAATCCAATCAATGCACAAGGCAGCCCCTGTACCCTTGGTCCATGTGCAATGACCCATTGTGCAGTACATCCCCTGTGCCCCTTTAACCCTGTGCCCTTTGACCCCATGCGCAGTCTACCCTTGCGCAAGGTAACCCTTGCGCAAGGCAACTCTTGCGCAGCTCTTCCATGCGCAGTGTATACCCTGCGCAGCCCAACCCCTGACCCTCTTGCACAACCCACTTGTCTATGATGAATTTGTTTATTTCTTGAGCTTGGCTCTTCTATAGCCCTGTATATTGATATTTTATTAGATATTTTACGCCCATTTTATATCCTTACGCCTTTTGTCATGAACTTGATTTTACTTAATATGTTGGAATGACTATTGTACATGTCACGGTATGGCAAGGAACTAGCATAACATGACAGTGACCCATAATGGTGCACTCCTGACATGACCAACCTGACTTGATAGTGGCCCGTGGCGGCGCACTCCTGACTTGACATGACTTGATAACTTAGCTTGACCTGTCTTGACACCGTGGGTGTTCCTGCTTGCTTGTACAATCCACTCGTATTGTCTTGCATCATGTCTAGGACGTGACTCCCTGGTTTCCATGGTCAGGGATTCATACTGAATCTGGCTAGGTTAATGACTAGATTGATCAATTAGTTCATGGAGAATTTCCCAGTTACCTGTTGCCCCTTTGGTCCCGGCCCTATATATATATATACATGGGATTTGTTGCTATCCGTCGAGATGAGCGCACTTCCAGCCCGCCGTCGAGCGTGGTACCTTAGGACACATGTATCTTACTACAGTGTGTCTGCTATATCATGCTATCTTTTCCTTTTCTTGCTGGGAGCATTCAGGTAGTAACAAACAGGTAACCGGACTTGGAATTCTCATTGCATCTTGTTAGTAATCAGGTCTGTGATAACCCTAGTTAGTTAAAGTAGTAAGCCGTAGTACTTGCTTGGCCGTTATTGATTGGATGGAGTCTAGTCCCTCTTGTCCTGTCCTGATCCTGTGCAAGGTCATGACATGACATGATTACTCGTGCTTTACCTTAATCATGTTTAATTGCAAGTCTTGAATTCGCGTATTTTATCTTGCCGATAAATGGTGGGAGAAACCAAGTTCCGTTCAGACGAAGGGTTACAACCCCAGTCCTTGTTTGGTTTACGGGTTGTATCCTGGCTATCTGAATAGTCCCATGGTCATCTCATCATATATCATCCTGTCATGCCTTTCCATATGTTCTGTCTTTTATCGATTCTGTACAAGATTTGCCTTTTATATCTAACTATCATGCCTTTTCTTAAATTACTGTCTCTTGTTATGTAATTATATTATTGTGCTGATTGCTG